>CABFVZ010004364.1:0-50737 GCA_902151445.1 Timema monikensis
AGAGAGTCTCTTCCGAGGAGATACAATTCAGCTCCCCCGAAAGCACAAGGTATAGACAAAATTTCAATATTGCTATTACAAACAATTTTAAGAAATGTTTTATCAACAATAACTGACTTATTCAACATCTCACTTATGACCGGACAGTATCCCTCACTTTGGAAACTTATATTTACTACTGAAGTACCTAAAAATGACTATCAAAAGATCTACATGACGTTTAGACCTATAAGTATACTTCCATCCCTTTCTAAGGCACTAGAATTCCTAGTGCATCAACAAATTTACCGACACATTAACAAACACAGTTTGTTAACTGCCTATCAATCAGGATTCAGATCACATCATAGTACATGAACCGCGTTGATAAATGTCACAGACGATATTAGAGTAGCCATGGATAAGCGCGAGATAACACTTCTTATACTATTATATTTTTCAAAAGTTTTTAATACTGTGGATTTTAATATTCTATTAGCAAAATTGCATGTATTATTTAATTTCTCTCCAGGCAGTATAAAGTGGATAAGATCATATTTGCATGGTCGCGAGCAAAGGTAACACATTCTCAACATGGCGCCCAGTTGAGGCTGGTGTTCCACAGGGCTCAGTTTTAGGGACATTTCTTTTTTCTCTATATATGTGATACGTGAAATAGGCGTGACCGCATCACGACCTCAAGCGCGCCTTAAAAATTTCCCTCCCTACACCGCCTATGAACATGCCCCAATCTGTTACAGCAGTAACATAACTCTTAAGAGGTCACGGGGCGCTTGGATTCGAACCCATGGGGTTGTTTCCACCAGTAGTCCTACTACTGCTAACAGGTGGGGAGGGGCCGAAAGATAGCGCTGTATTCGCTGGTCCGGGATTCAAACCCCTTCGCACGCAATTTCCCAGCACAGGTGCTTGCGCGTGCAGGTACTCATTTTCCAAGAGTAGGGTTCCCTCAAAGAGCGACGCCCGGGCATAGAGTTCACGGATAGAGGTAGGTTTGTTAGAAAAAACAAAATGGCGCCTAGTCAGAGGGGATACATTCTCAAGGATGATGTCAACTAACTGGTTCTCCTCCAGCTCAGTGTTAAGCACATGAGCTGCCTCAGTGATGGATAATACAAAGTTACTAAGTGATTCGTGGGGGGAATTGAAACCTACGAACCACTTCCATATAACTTTTATCCAACCCTGTTAGGTAATAACTTATTTAATATCAGATCTATCACTGCCCTTAAGGAAAAATTCGCCTGAATCCCCTGTGAGAATAGCTCAGTCAATAACCCAGATGTCTTGGTTAAGCACAACGTCAAAAATTCATGTTCTCTGACTAGCCTCAGACACGATGCGCTGTTTACTTCCACAAAGAAATTAAATAAGGCCATGTGGTCCTGCTCATCACACACGGGAATACGGCCCAGTATCTTTATCAAAACTTTATTCTGACTCTTAGGGTAGACCACAGGTCTGGAGGGGATAGCAGGGGAGGGCATAACTGCTTCACCACTCACAACCTTGCCTATACCTGAGTCAGCCGAAACTTCCTAAACCTCTCTCACCAGCTAACATAAAAGGGATTGCAACCCACCCACCGTAGCGTTGGGTGGAACAGGCACATCCCAAACCTCGAGCTCGGCCAGTAGTTGGTCGCAGCTAATGTAACATACGTTTTGTCCGTAGTCACAATAGAACCACCTCGGAGACAATCTGGAAGCCATGGAACCACGCTCTGCTGCCACTTTTCTCTTGTAACCACCATTTTTGAGAAATAATAGTTAGAGAGTTACAAGAGAATAACAGTATATTTTATTGAATAAAAGAGAAATGATCGATATATAGTAACAAATTATAAATATAGGAATATTTGTTAAAAGTGTAAAGTTGAAGACTTTGATATTAAATATAATCTATCATAAAATATGGAAATCGACTATAATGTTCAAAGTAGGTGACTTTAATACATAAAATAATAATTCATGAACATCAAAATTGACTATAATGTCCAAATCCAGAGACTCTAATGTTAAACATAATATTTCATGAATACGTATATTGACTGGAATGTTCAAAGTTGGAGACTTTAATATAAAACATAATATTTCATGAATACCAAAATTGGCTAGAATGTCCAAAACCAGTGACTTTAATGGAAGGGAGGAGACCGGACAGCACCGGAAAGATCATGGACACCCTGGGAACTAGTAGAAAGTGCTGGAATAGTCCAGGTGGCGGAAATGATAACTAGAGGCGCGGAGTCACCTTAGCTTGTTTTTCCTGGGCGTGGCTTTATTGTTGAGCAGAGAATCGAATCACACCTCCGTTCAGTCCGTGGAGTTGTGCGTTAGAGAAAGGTCATGGCACAAGTGCGCCCAAGAGGGCAGAGGGTGAGTATTCTCCCATTTGATCGAACTAGTAACTTGTTACAACAGTTCACACTTTACATTGCCACCACTGGGCAAAAAGGCAATGGCTGCTTCTTGAAGAAAATATATCGTTACCACCCAATCCCCCAACCTAGGATTCATTCTATCGGAACTCATCAGGTAGGAGTGTTAAACGCACAACGCAACTTTCTGAAAGAGGAAACAAAAAAAGAGGAAAAGGAAATTAGTAAAGCATGATATAACACAATGATAGAAACATGTAAAAATAATAAATAGGGGCCTAACATAAAGGACAAACACAGGAAATGGACATTGGATACGGATATACATAAGGAAAACCTACTTCGCTTTATGAAGTATTAAATTTGGAAGAAACTACAGGAAGGGTAGATGTATAATTCATTACTCGGTGATATAGTACTTAAAACGGATATAGTAATATTTGGTTGTGGGCATTGTACGCCAAAAACTTAAAGTGGTCTAAGGGGAAATTAAAATGAATATTAAGTACACAAACTATCATGAATACTTGTAGGAGCCACTTACAGCTGAGTGAGCCTAAATTCACTTGGGAAATGCAGATGGATATTACCTACTTCTTTAACCCCATGTGATCGCTGATGAAATTGGTAATACCAATTGAGGCGTACATGGAGTCTAAGATGGCATCGTATGAGCAGAGGCAGTCGTTTCGGGGAAGATGTGTGTCGCTATAGCGACGGGTGTCGGAAGTGTGTTAGAGATCAGACATGACTCGATACAAGAACCAGGTATATTACTACTTGACTAGACCAGACTCAACCTTGACTCACCCTCAAGCTTCTTAAAACTCTATTGTAATTTTCAGCTATGTCAAACAGTTATAGCTTATCTTAATTACCGTAACTCTTACAACATTAAATATTAATCACTATAACTATTACCGTGTATGTAGTTCTCTCAGTGGGGCGACCCTTAGTTCATTTGTCTGGGGAATCCAAAGTATGCCATGTTTGTTTGTATCTAATGATATTAAGTTTTTCCGGAAGTTATCTAATTTTCATTGGCTTACACTTTCTCCTTTTCCGATTGTTATAATACCAATTTGCAATCTATCCTTAGATTTGTATGAAAATGGTTTTATTTAATTCTCTTATTCAGAAAAACATGTTAAAACTATCAGAAAAATTACTTATGATAACAAATAAATTACAGTGTTAATAATTATTTATTCTTCAATAGCAGTTCCAAAATAAACTTATTTTGAGGTTAAATTGCACATTTCAGTTTCTCGAACTTTAGAAGGTGACAATCAAACAAAGTCTGAGACAAATAATCCTGATGACAACAACGGCGATGGCAGTGATGTAGATGAGCACATGGATGACCACGACAATGATGAGAACAATGGATCCAGAGTGGATGAAGATGGACCGACGACAGAGCGGCCTTTACCTACAGCAGAACCTCAACTACCTACTACCACAACCACTGGCATTTCTTTTAATGGGGACGATGAATCTGTGGAGGATCACATAAAACATGGCGCTGGTTCAACGGCATCCCCAATACCTGATATTTGTGAAGGAAATTATGATTCTGTAGCAAACCTCAGAGAAGAGCTGTTTTTCTTCAAAGGCAAGGTAACGTCCTTCAAGTGCTAGGTTAGTTTCTTATTTTAATACAATAATTTAAGTTTGTAAATAAGCTATTTGTATTTTTGCAAATATTGTTAATGTTAATTTTCAGATAGATTATGTGTCATTTACATTGTACCAACCTCGATTCCCGTCTGGTACCTTGGGTATTTTTCCCGAAAGGGGAATC
This sequence comes from Timema monikensis, assembly GCA_902151445.1. NCBI lineage: Eukaryota > Metazoa > Arthropoda > Insecta > Phasmatodea > Timematidae > Timema > Timema monikensis. The sequence goes on from CABFVZ010004364.1 coordinate 4,185, forward strand.
ACCCCAATGGTCACCATGATTTGGCTAATTAGGCTTAAGTTAGGTTTAAGTGGTTCAACACCCTCATACTCACCATCACCATCACCATCACCTCATCTCATTGGGGCATGGAAAGAGCCTCCACGGAAAGTACGTACGATTAGTACATTCGAGTGTCCCCTGGGCAAATGAACGTTAGTACTGGCTAATATTTCCACTACTGGTCCAAGAGTAATGTAGCCCAGATGTGATATTGATATATATATATATTTCTTTCCCATTGTGTTACTTCCAGTGATAATATTATCTACTTAAACCATTTCAACTAAGGTAACAAGAAGAAGAGAATCAAATTAATATTAAGAAAATATACCAAAATAGCTAAGAGTAAACCATCATGTTATATTCAGTCATTAATAATTCCCTGAACTAAAAAGATTCAAACGCTCTATCATACATTTTAATTCTTCATACTTAAAATATTTTTATTACTTGAAATTGATAAAATATAAAATGAAGTATTAATGCACTGTAGTTTATTATTTCAACCACTTTAAACTTGTTCTATAGTTAGTACCAGTTTACTTAATACATTTTAATAATCAACCATTAGCTTAAATCTCCATATTGTTGTCCTGCCGAGCTAAAACCAAACATATTGTGTTCCTTCGAATAGTACCTGTGGCGACTGTCTCAACGAGGGAAGATTCAGCCTGGTTATCCTGTTCTTTTCAGAAACATGTTCTGGAAACTTCCGGAAACTGTCACAAAAATAGATGCTGCATATCAAAGACAAACTGATAACAACATTATATTTTTTACAGGTAAAAATACTAACAAGCAAATACTTAAAATATAATCAGGTCTCAATATATGAATTGGTCACACACAATATGTTCTCCTACTTTGATTGAATTTGTAAAACTATACATTTTAAATATTGTGTAGACTATAGTTTATTTTTGCAAATGCAATTATACAAACATTATTTTGATGTTGGCTATATCAAGAGAGAAAGAAAGGACATTTATTATGTATGTTGATGTAGTTTTATAAATATAGTAAGCATGAAGATATGTTATAAATATAAACATTTTATATTAAATGACTCATACCTGACTTACTCATACTTGTATAGTACACCAGCCAAACTTGGAAAGGTCATTCAGAACAATTTCCATAGGCATCTTCTGTAGATAGCAAGCATCCATGATAGACCACTCATACATAGATGTGGAAAACAATGCGGGTGGATGCTAAACTTGATTTTGAATTTAAAGGTCAATTTCAGGGCCTAATAGGGTCGAATAAGGTCAAAATTGATAATTTTGTGTTTAGCATGGCTTTAATGTAGAATTAGAAGATTTATCCAATAAAATTAAATTCGATACAATGTAGATGTATGGAAACCTTTTAATTAACACCTAAAATGCCATATTACATATAAATGTATAGCCTAATGACACACAAATGTTCGATTTTCTCGAAATATTTCTCAGTGCGAAATCAAGCTAGCTTAAGAATCCAATGAATTCATATTAACACATAGTTACAGTTTTTATTTGAATGTTTATCAATGTAAGATTCATCCAGCAATGGAAGATGAAGAAGACCGTATATGATTCTGTTATTATGAAGAAGGGTTGCAGCAATAGGTGGCGTCACATCCACACGAGAGAGTATGCTTGAGATGTTTTATGAAACATGAACAGTGGAAAGTACAGCAATTCGACTTACATTTTCAAGTGATAAGCTCCAGACATATATCAGGAATTGCGGAAAGCCTTGTCGCTACTGATTTCAAACAACCTGATTCCTTCTTTCAAGCCAGAGCATCAATGGGAGATGCAACATCTATGTGCTCCTTGTCTGCCTGTAACCATGTTTTCGCCTAGTAATTGACACGTGTAGTGTGACGCTACAATGCATATTTTGTTGAGGTAGTAATTCAAGAGCCTTCTTCACCTTATTGAAAAGTAGAAGCTTGCTATGGTCAACGGCTGGATATTCCATATAAATGATATACGAACTTTTCAATTGGTTCAAGATTTCCATCCCGTCCAATATCATTTACAAGACATGGGTATTTCTCAGAGGTTTTCTAACAGGTCTTCTTCTCATGGTCTTTGAAGGTTGATGTATCGTAACTTGTTAAAGCATGAGCTCTGAGCAGGTTATCCTTCACATGTTGAGGTAATCTATGCGATACTTAATGTAAAGGATAGCATTTGCGTTGTTTTGCTTCACCAGCTATAATTCACACTTCAGAGGTCTTTGCACATATAACAGTAGCAATATTACACCAGTATTCCAGAAGATAACAATCACTCATTCTTATCCTTTGTCGACAGCTTCACATGAATGTAGAATCAACCCAGCATTAGCCTCTTCATGGTTTCCTTTAAGTATAACATCTTGTCTCCTTGTTGATTTGGCGTGTGTGGTATAAAGAAATCCACCTCCTGTTACCAACTCGTATTGTAGTAATATATCCTTCCCTTTATGCATTATAAATTCTGGTAAGAAGAGGGCGGGATCGGGCTTATTTTCATATAATTCAATGAATTGTGCAAAAACTTCTGGAAGTGGGACATTCTCTCCATCAAAGATCTTGCGGATTGACTTATTCTTGCCTAATTGGTTTAACCTGGTTCCTTTTGATATATTCCGTTCAACTCTTGTTGCACGCTCCCTAAAATAATGTATCACGTATCGCATAAACACATAGGTGTAGTAGCCAAAGGTGAGATATTTATCAGGCTTTCCAAGAGCATGAATAACTGCATGTCCATCAATCATCATACATGTTTTCATGTCAGAGGCGAGAACTTACAACTATATGGGAAGTCTAGTCATCAAAATAAAGTTAAGTTATTATTTTGGTGTTACGTTCATTTTACCTCCTAGCTTAGCTAATGGCATTGGGATTGGAGACAGTTCATGCTTTAATACATTGATAATTTCAACATTCGACTGGCATCCGCTGAAGTAATTTTCTGCCAGATTTTATATGTTTCTGTTTTTTTATCTCTTTTGTTAATAAGTACTGCCTTGTAGAGATAAGCAAAGGTTTTAGACATGTGCTTTTTAAGTACGATATGAAACCTAACGGTTTCCTTTATAAGGCTTTCACTAACACTGGAGACAACTTGCGGCCTTCCACGTATTGAGGTGTTAAAAGATCACGAATCACTTCACTTGATCATTAATCCCAGGTTGCTAATGATAACAGAGGCAAGTCTTTATTATCTTAGTAGATATCACTATCATCTCCATCACCCACGACACTGTCCTGTCCAAGAACATTAAATTATGAACACTGGATTCATGGCCATGATTGGACAATTCTGAGTTGATACAAGTGTTAAACACAAGGGAAAACCTGGAAAAGATAAACTCAGAAGGAAGAGTTATCACTAAATGGATCGCTAAGATAGCTTGATTCTGCACTGAAATGGTTTATGAGAAAATTGAAGATTTATGTGTGATTTGACATTTTAAATATTAATTGGAAGGATCTTATACATCTAAATTGTATCAAATTTAGTTTCATTGGATAGAGTTACTAATTCTACACTGAATCCATTCAAAAACAAAATTACCCATTTTGACCTTATTTGTCCCTATTTGACCATGAAATTGACCTTTAAATTCAAAATCAAGCTTGTCATCCACCCATATCGTTTTGCATATTATGTATGCGATTGTTATATCATGGATGCCTGCTATTACCAGAATATGTGTGGCTGGCGTATTAATACCACCACTAACACATTTTTCCTAACAAATAAACTTGTTTTCCATGATTATTATCATCACTATCCTAAGTCAGTCCATCGCTTAAAACAGGTTGAATAAGCACAATCTCTTTACATTTTCACTTCAACGTAAAAATTTAAACTTGTATCCCTTAACTTAAATGTTCTTTAACTTATAATCATGGCTTCTGTAATGGTTTAGTTGCCACGTCTCCAATTACAAGGATCAATGTTTGGATGTTCACTTTATCATTTTTCTTCTTGGGACTGTAAATTTAAATCCTAACTGATTTTAAACTATACCTTATTTCAGTTTATATACTTTAAATTCTGATGGAAAATCACATTTCACCAAAAAAAAACTCCCTGCTAAATACAATTTAATTAACTTTAATGGCTCTTTAAAAGCAAACCACTGGAAACAAAATTTGATTAAACGTTCAATTTACAGTTGATCAGAAGTAGAATATTAGAGTTTCTAGCTATTAAAGAATATCTTAAATGCCTTGTTATGGAATAGTTGTGAAGAAAACTATTATTGATGTGTGTGATGACTCAAGTAATTACTTGTCATTGAGTGATTATACTTTAAACCTGACAGGAAACCAATATTGGGTGTATGATGGAGATGACTTTGTACAAGGAAGTCCTCGCTCTATCACAGACTATGGATTTCCACATGACCTAAACAAGATCGATGCTGTCATGATATGGAAAAAAAATGGAAAAACATTTTTTTACGCGTAAGTGTACATTTTTTAAATATTTGCAGCATTTATTACTTAGGAAATCATAGGAGCTATAAATATTTTTAGTATTTCCCTAATAGTAAAATGTATTTTCTCATTAGATGTGTATTTTAGTTGTGTGTTTTATTCTTTAATTGCTAAAGTTAAATCAATAAAATTAAGATGATTTTAAGTTTAACCACAAGTAATAAACATAAATAAATAAACTAGTATTTGAATATCTGTAATGATAATATAGAATAAATATATACTTGGAAGGTTGAATACTGTATGTACCTTTGAGTTTTAAAACAATAGTATTGTGAAATAGTTCACTTGAGACGCCCAACCTAAAGCAAAGTAACCAAATTAATAATGAAGGGTCATGCCATTCGACGTTGTGTATTTGCTCCCTATTATAATGTTAACTAACTCCGACTGTACATTATAATGTTCCTCTTTATTAGCGCAACGCGTGTATAGTCAATTGCTTTTTGTGACCAACAGGCCCCGGACGTATGGGGTTGGCACCCTGGGCATAGAGAAACCTCCCCCTCCCCCACTTGTAATTTTATAAGCTGTCTAACTATTAGTAGCTAAGTTTTATAATTTATAAATGCACACTGATTAGCTAACCTTTCGGTTATTTTGATTATTTATTACTAGACCCTATACTTAGGGCCATAGTAAATAAAAACAACATAACGGTATTTTGTTGGTTTGTTTTGTAAGTCTTATTAATTTTTGAAAATCACTATACACATTTACATAAACATGTACAAACAATAAAAAATTGCAAATAATAGCCCCGAAGGGCTCTCGTACGATGAGCGCTACAGGACATTGTGAACACAGAAGTAGGTGTTTTTTAGCAGCACGCTTTTTGAACTTGGCACCACTTAATTTCCTGCTCACATTTAAAGAATAAAACTTGGAAAAGACTCACTGAAAACACACATAGACTCACTGAAAAGAGGTTATGTGTGAAACACTTGACAGCAAGCATGGGAATGAAATGCCAAAGCAGGCAGACGAGAGCATCCCTTGATAATCCGTTCCTATGATGCTCGACCACAATGGGCCTCCCAGGGTGTGTTATACAGCTCTATTCATGATGGATACTACTTAACACTTAAAAAGGGTTAGGTCATTCTATATCCGAGAAACCGCTGCTGGTTACTATCATCTGCTACAAGATTCTAAGTATGTTTAGTATACATTCATTTCTAGTGACTGGCGTAACTTTTACTCATCATCATCATCCAACGTTTCCACCTCTGCGGGTCGTCTGTGCCTATCGAGCTCTCAAAACTTCTCTCTCAGTCACACGTCTCTAGTCCACTTCTCTTCCATTCTTGTCAATCTCTCCAAACTTTTCTCTGTCACACGTCTCCAGTCCACTTCTCTTCCATTCCTGTCGATCTCTCCAAACTTCCCTCTCAGTCACACGTATCCAGTCCACTTCTCTCTGTCACACGTCTACAGTCCACTTCTCTTCCATTCCTGTCGATCTCTCCAAACTTCTCTGTCACACGTCTCCAGTCCACTTCTCTTCCATTCCTGTCGATCTCTCCAAACTTCTCTCAGTCACTCGTCTCCAGTCCACTCCTCTTTCATTCCTGTCAATCTCTCCAAACTTCTCTCTGTCACACGTCTCCAGTCCACTTCTCTTCCATTCCTGTCGCTCACTTCAAACTTCTCTCTCAGTCACACGTCTCCAGTCCACTCCTCTTCCATTCCTGTCGATCTCTCCAAACTTCTCTCTCAGTCATACGTCTCCAGTTCACTCCTTTAACTTCCATGTACTTTTGCGCTTGGTTCATCCATATTGTTTGTGGTCTTCCAATAGGTATTCTATCCTTCTCTTTATTCTGTAAGACTTACCTAGGCATTCTGTCCACCTTCATTCTCATCACATGACCTAACGACAGCAACCTTTTTCTATTTAGTGTCTCTTCTAATGATATAATTATTGCATTCCATATCCTGTCTCTTCTTGACTCTCAATGACTCTCAGAAACCTCATCTCTGCTCCCTGCAATATACTTTAATCTCTCTTCGTCCATGTCCAGGTTTCAGAGCCATATGTCAATATTGGATTATGATATGCTTTATATAACACAAAGTTTTGGCATCTTTCTTATATTCCATTATCCAGATTATATCCTTAACCACGTGGTAGAATTTTCCACACTTCCATATCCTTTGTCCTGTTTCTTCCCGAATCTTACCGTTTGTTTCCTAGATAACAGAAAACTTCCACCTTATCACTTTTTTCCAACGTTAATTTCTATCATAGATATCCTAAAAGCCCTTCGTTGTTCATTCACACAAAAAAAGTATTATAAATTAACTTTTTGAATGAGTTGGGTGCAGAAACTATAAACAAACATAGAAATTGGGAAGGCTAGGAAAACACCTTTATTTCATATTTTAGATATATAGAAACGGACTTGATTAGAGTAGAGCTTACGCTGTCATGTTTTACTGGTGCGATTCATTGCTGGTGTGCCAACTTGCACGCGTAAACCTCGATTGTTACGCCAGTCACAGTTTGCAGAGAATAGAAGTGCATTGTTTAGAACAGTTGTGTATACATGTTGTGAACTCACATGTCCCGCCAGTGAATATTTGCACAGTATTAATAAATGTGTGTAAACCTTTACTTCCACGACAATTGAACTGGCATGTATATTGGCAACAGCTAAAAATTACAGGGTATACGGAACTTAATCTAGTATCCCCTTTTATCTACTACTGCAAAATATATTTAGTAGATTACCATTATTCTTATCGGCTTTTGATGCCTTTACTAAGGGCTTTTTAAGGGTTGGTTATTTTATGTTTTTCCATAACATATTAATAACCTTTACCTCTTTTTACATCGGTTAAACAAATGTTTCCTTGTTGTTTTTTGTCATTTAGAAGTATAACCAAACATTTCACTGTGAGCCTTTATGTTTGATAAAATGGTATTCTAGTTTTAAAAAGGGAATTTACAATGCATAATAGTCATATTAAAATCTCATATCGCGAGATCGTATGGTTTATTACCATGACATGTTCAAGGATGTCAGAATTTAATCAAACTAGAGTGTTATTTATATCTTGTGTATCAGCATCTAAGGATGGTTCACTTTTGTGCGATCTATCTCTTTCTCCACAAAGGGGGTTTTCTTGACAAAGGATGAGTTCCCGGCCCAGTAGGGATGTGCCACTTGCTATAGCTACCCAAATTATTCCATTTTCCCCTTAATTCCAAACACTATTCGGAATGTATAGGTGTTATAGTTTGACCTGGCCTGACGCTCCTGCAAACATACACCATATTGATCACCTACCCTGTGCTGCGGGGCTCATAATATATCTTCCATATCCTTGTGGAAACATTAGAACAGTGTGGCAGCAACTGGGGTAGGGGGACAGATGGACTGGAACATGTGTATTCACACATGATCAGGGAAATTACTCATACAACATTACACATTCATTACCTTCATGGAAGAGAAGTTGGATGATTTTTGTGCCATTACCAGTTATTGGCCTTCTTTGGTACCATATTTACTAAACTAGGTAAGACGGGTTCTTGTGTCATGGTCGTTCTTGACATGCTGGTCCACCCACAATGCAGGGGTTCACCCTAATCTTGTCATTGAATTGGTTATATTACAATTAAACCACCCTACCGCGCAACAATATCGGTATTTGACCGTAAAACAGCAGATGACGACATTGTTTAAACCGCCTTAAGTTAGCCATACTCTCTCTCTCTCCTGACACTGAATATAATTCTGTGACAAAATAATCTCAATGATAATATAGTTTGTATTTTTTTATTAATGTTATGTGCATTACTCCCCATTCCCCCGCCACCTCCAGTTAGTTTGCTGCCCAAGAGAATGTGAATTGTTGGGATGAGTAGTTTCGAGAATAGATACTGTGCGTATGAAGGCAGTGTTCAAGAACAACAGGCTTGCAGTTCTGGAGTAAAGAGAGGGAACCTTACAGAGTCATTATAGTCTTGCCACATTATGTGGCATGCCATCGTAATTGACTGTATCACATTCCTCTAGTTAGCACTAACCAGAACTGCACAACACTGTTCCTTGTGTCACATCAAAATAGCCTCAGAGGGGCGGGCACACTCCCCCTTCATATAATCTCACTCACTGACTCACTCTCTTCCCCACCGCACTCAACTATTCTGTAAATAACGTCTCTACATTACATCATACTAAAGAGTGTACCTCAATACTGTGCTGCATTGTATATCATCACACAATACTACGTTCCTCAACATCAGGTCGCAAACATTGGCGATAAGGGGTGCTACAGCACTTATTCATCAATATCAGAGTTAACAAAGATAAAAATGATACAATATAGATTTTCTTTCATTCTTTCTTCAACAGCTTTCTTTCCATTTTATTCTGTTAAATAAGCTTATAAAAATATAATGTTTCTTTTCGAAGGGTTCAGCTACAACCAAATTTTTATTTTTTGTCATTTTTTAAGAAACTTTGTTTCCTTTGAAAATGGGTTCTTGAAACTCATATAATTAGCTCCAAATTTTGAACAGATGCTCTAAAATTACCTCCCACAGTGTTAAATTCCTGAAATTTTTCCTTGTGTTGGGGAGTGCCACACCCCTGGCAGATGAGACTCCAATTCGCCCCCCATTTGGAAAACCCACATGGGCACCGTTGGTTGCAAATATAGGGAAAATAGAATTGCACTCTTATTTATTCACCTGACACTCCAACACTCTCTGCATTAAATACTCAGCATGGCGCTGGCGAAGACAACCTACATGCTGTTCAGGGTAGGGTTTAAGAGAGATCCTATAATTAAGATAGCAGATCAAACAATTAGATGGAGTCAAATGGTTAGATACCTGGGGGTGATGATTGACGAGAAGCAAAGCTTCCTATCTCACATGGACAACGTATGAAGGAGAGCCTTGTGGACTATGAATGGGATAGTCAGTATAGGGCAGCGTAAGTTCCATCTGCCCTTAAAACTGATTAGACTATACCATCAGACGTTGCTTGGGTCCATAGTGGGACATGGGGCAGGAGTGTGGACGCAACAACTGAGACGGGACAGAGCTAAAAGGAAACTTAGAGGCCTTCAGAGGAAAATTCTTGTGAGACTTTCTGGGGCCTACAAAACTGTACCAACAAACGCGTTGTGTGTCACCCTAGGTGTCTAGGCATCAAGACTTAGAGGTACGAAAGAGAGCCGCTGGATATTGGCTTAGAAAAGGGAAATTAGACAAAGTAATAGAATTAACAACTAATGGTGTAAATACCAAGGATGATATAAGAGAGACCCTCCGGTAGTAGTGGCAGCAGACTGGGAACAGAGTACCACAGGCAGAAGGATATTCCAGTTATTTCCTAACAAACAGGAAGAAACAACTGCAGAAGAAATGATGAGTGAAGACGAGGGAGATGTAGAAGGAGATGAAAAATAAAACTTAGACGAGACGTTACCAAACTATTGAAATAAAACACAGAGAGTGTAATAAATGGAAGGGTGGACTAGATTTTGATGGACTCTGTATATATCTAGCGCTCTAGCTGAGAAAAGGCGTCTCAGGGATACAAGTGATGAATATCACTGATGAACCAGGGACACCTGGAGTACCGGCTAAGGGAGAAGGAAAGTAAGTGAATAGATATGAGACGTTGAAAGTTGTTCCTTACTCGGAGAGCCCTGCTCGCTTGGAAACAAGCATGATGCTTGGCTGGAGCACTCCAGGGATGTCGACTGGCCACGGTAGGAAGTGACCAGAGAAGAAAAAGAAAATGGGACTCCCTACAAGGAAAGATATAAACATGATTGTGTAGATGACGGTACTAGGTATAAGTTAGGTTAAGTTATATTTAAGTCCAAAGCAGGCATTTCAATAGGTAAATAAATGTATATAGTCAAAATAACTTCAATGGGGTAATAGGGACAAGTATAGTTATAATTAATCATAAATTAAATAATGGTATTGATATATAGTAGACAGAGCTGCTAACAGGCACAGGTCGAGGTAAATAGGTAACGATCAATAACAGGACAAGTGGTTTAGTAGTAGTATATGTTTATATTCCAGAAAGCTTATGTATACAAATTTGAGATTAGCTATATATAAGGCAAAGTGTACAATGAACAGAGCAGAAAAATTTCTAATTTATAGTAAAATAAGATGTCAAGACAAATGTATAAGGGGGAAAAAAACTAATAGCACTACATTGAATTTCCGCACTAAACAATATACCATACCACCCTACTGTAATGCTCAGCACCCATCTCTATCATGCAGCCTTCCCTGTAATTCCTTACTTCACATCCAACTATCTGCATCACATTATATAGTCATTTATAACACACATCATTATACTCCCAGATTGACAGTAAAGCATTGTACTGCTATGAACCATTTAATATTTTGCATCATACCACACACTAAAATTATATTTCACAGCACAATTATTCTCTGAATCATATTCCCCTGGTCGTTATAAACAACGTGGAAAATTAATTATTTTAAAATTAAAACCCTACTTTTATTAAAATGTCGTTTTCAAGTGTATTATTTACCCTTTGATGCACTTTCTGGTTCAATCGTAATCAAGTATTCAATATTCCGATTATTTGGCCGTGTATAAAACATAATGATCATCTTATACCCTGATTTTTTGTACTATTAATACCTATAAAATAACACACATGTCAAATAAATTGTAAAATGTTATCAATGTGAGCCGCAAAGATAATTTTCTAAAACTGTTATTCCAACAAAAATCAGCCATTATATCCATACCATGCATGTCTCACCCAAACTGTGAGTGCGCAGGTCAGATTCATAGTTTTAAACACCAGTGTTGCTTACCTCAGAAATCATGTTTACCCCCTTTTAAATCATCCCCATGCTTCTACACGGGTTTATATAAGAAAAAAAGGGCAGTTTGGATGTCTTTATTGCCCAAACATCATGTCATTTTAGTGACCACCTTTTGTTGGGTGTGTTGTTACCTAATAAAGTAGACTGGGGCTTGTTCATGTCACCCAGAGATAGCAAGGCGGTTCATTTCCACACTCATTCTTCAGGACAACTGATGACCATAAAGAAGGAAAGGACCTTTCAAAATATTTCAAATATAAAAATAGTAGGCCCTACATAAAGATAATTATATCAATGATATACAACCATTTGGCTTATTTGCTCAGTAGCATATGAAAAGTAACTTATTTTTATTATTTGCTCTAATCCATAATCAAAAGTGACTTATTTGTCTCCTTTGTTCCATGACATGCCACAGGCATATGATAGCATGGATATAAAAGTTTGGTAAGTTATGAAGGAGGCCGAGGTAGAAAGAGGAATGTAACGAGAGTGAAAAGCTTTTATGAGGTTAACAGGAGTTGTATTAAGATTGCGAGTGGGGGGACGGAGTGGTTCCAAATATAAAATGGAGTGAAGCAAGGGAGTGAACTCTCACCACTACTATTTATAATGTAATGGAAATGGTCATGAAAAAAGTGGGAGGAAAACTCGGGGAGGAAAGCATGAAAACCATGGTGTTTGCTGATGACTTGATGGTATGGAAGGATAAGGATAGGGAAGTACAGGAATTATTTGAAGAAGTGATAGAGTGTGGAATGAAATTTATCATGGCAAAGTGTGAAGTGATGGTAATGACAAGGGAGAGGGTGAGGCCTAGTAAAGCTATAAGGTTGGATGGAGTAGAGATGAGATAAGTATATAACATAAAATATCCTGTAAGAGTGATTGAGGCAAGAGGTGAAGGTAGAGAGGATTTAATGTGAAGAGGACAGCAGGGAGAGTTGTTGTACAGGTGTGTAAGATACCTGCTATGGAGAAGAGAAGTGTCCTTAAAGTGTAAGGAAGTGTTGTACAAGGCGTACTTTGTACACATTGTCACATATGCAGAAGAAACATGGATATTGGGTGTAAGAGAGACTAGGAAAGTGGAGGACATGGGAATGAAGTTTGTGAGGAACAAATTATCTGCCGTGAAGAGAAACAAGATTAGGAATTAAGTTATCAGGGAAAAAGTGGGCGTGAAGGAGTACATGAGATAGTAGAGGAAGCAAGACTGAGGTGGTATGAGCATGTATTGAGGATGTTGGAGTACATGAGATAGTAGAGGAAGCAAGACTGAGATGGTATGGGCATGTGATGTGGATGGAGAAGGAGAGGATGCCAAAGAAAATGATTAAAATGAAGTATTTAGGGAAAAGACAGCAAGGGAGGCCAAGGAAGAGATTGAAGGACCAGTTAACAGAACATGTGTAAGTGAGAGGATAGGAATGGAAGTAACCTAAGGAGAAAAAGTAGTGAACGAAAAGAGGAAGATGGAGACATTTCACTAAATTGACCCAGCCACAGGCTCGAAACAGTTGATGATAATGATGAGTAATAATGACATTAAAAGTGACTTATTTGCATCTTTGCTCCATAAAATATCAAAAGTATTTTTTTTAAATTCTAGACTCCATAATTAATAATTAATAATTATAATGTGTTAATGTTAACATATTACGTACGTTATAAAACTTCTAACTACATGTGAACATGATCATGTGTTTTAACTATTTCATTATCTTAATGCTGTGTAGTAAATTATGAAAAAAATAAAAATTTAGGTTTAGAATAAAATCCAAGTTACTAAGCAATTTAGCTGGCCCACACACACACACACAGAGGAAGATATAAAATGCAACAAAGAAAGAGAGAAAGACACAGTCTTTCAATATAATTGTTTTGTATTATTCTTTTATTTTAGAACTAAATATAAATTTTAAAGTTGTGAGATAAGTTAATATTTAAAGTTGCAACAACCCCAACTTTACCAAAGTAACAAAATAGAAAGTTCAAAACAACAATATTTCAAAAGACATAATATTCACTATGTAAACTATTTTTTGTTCCACCTTTTAAATATTTGCTATGTATAAGAATCCAGTTCCAGGGTTCCAGTGATAGCAAGATCACATTTTATCGTATGTTGGTTTGATAGTTTCCACACAAAATCTTCAATATTTTTGAACACAATTATTAGATATTAACAACTTAAAATATATGTTTGAAACAAGGTTGGTTCAATTATATTTCAGGGGAGACAAGTACTGGCGGTTCAATGAGACGGAACATCTGATGGATGTAGGATATCCACACAACATCACAAGATGGAGAGGGGTTCCCTCTAATTTGGATGCAGCAATGACCTGGGCAGATGGTACGCTACATCTCAGAATAAGCTCAGTGGCTCAGCTGGGGTACTTGGGGTGAAAGTGTTAATTATGTTAAATAAATTGAGTACTAATGTAAATTTACATATATATTAAGGGCACAAACTTGTATTCATGCGCGAACTGCGGGGTTTTTTAATCCTCGGATCAAGCGTGTACTAGGTGCAGATAGGGATATCAATGTGTACCAGGTGCAGACAGGGATATCAATGTGTACCAGGTGCAGACAGGGATATCAATGTGTACCAGGTGCAGATAGGGATATCAATGTGTACCAGGTGCAGACAGGGATATCAATGTGTACTAGGTGCAGACAGGGATATCAATGTGTACCAGGTGCAGACAAGGGATATCAATGTGTACCAGGTGCAGACAGGGATATCAATGTGTACTAGGTATCTTTGAACTGTAATGGATTTTGTAAAACTTAGTTCATATTATTCTGTCCTGTATTTAAACTGGCCTTGAGGCATTATAAATGTCTGATTAAATAAAAGTTTTTTTTTTAGAACTGCATCTCAATACCTATTAGGTTTATACGCTTATATACTAGTTACACTAATGATGTTAGGGATGTTGTATTTATAGAAAGTGTACCCGCATTTGTGTGGGGAGGGAGTGGAAATAATTTTGGGGAAAAAACCTAAGTACACTCAACTGAGATTCAAACCTCAATTATCCACGTCATTGGCAGTTTATTGTACTCGAGTAATGTGTTAGACCATGCAACTAACGAAACGGGTTTCCTAGATATCCAAACAATGAATCATCCAATAATAGTATTAGCTACTTTTGATGCCTTTACTTTTCCTTGTATATTCAATTATATTAGTGTGAAATATAATCACAACTTGTGACTGTGGGGAATTCCATGCCTCCACCGTGGTTCGGATTCCATGTTAAACTGTAGGTCCTTCATTTCATCTCACAATCACCCTACCTTTATACATTAGCGTAAGTGCATGTAACCAGAACGGGTAGTAGGACGCGGTGCTAATAATAATAATATGAAATACATTTCAGGTTTTACTTACTTCTTCAAAGACAGATTGTTTTGGAGGTTTGACAATCACTGGATAAAAACAGATGAGCGGTATCCTCTACCAGCTGCCCAAAATTGGCTTGGCTGTCCCGAGAAGCTTGACACCATTTGGTGGTGACTTCATTTCACGATCTTCGCATATTTATTTATTTAACTTAAGCAAACTGTTGCTAACAAACATTGAAATATGTATGTATTTAGAAGAAAAAAAACAGTTAAATTATATTTTCCTCTTTTATTATGTCAGTTTGTTATAGGTAATTGTATTAAGTGTCTGTGTTCCCATGAATCGTTGGTAAGCATGGGCAATAAGGGGGACTCCGGCCCCCCTTATCACTTTGCAATATTTACTTTGTTAATGTAGTAAGACGCGGTGCTAAATATTATTATTATAATTACTTTGTTAATTTTTATGAAAAAAATAAAATTTTGTATCTAGGATATGGCAGCATTTTGCTATTAACAACTTTAAATATCAATATCTGAGTTAACAGAGATAAAATTTAAAAAATATAAATTAACTCTCATTCTCTCTTCAACAGCTTTCATATAATTTTCTTCTGTTCAATAAACTTGTGAAAAATAGTGTTTCTTTTCATTGGGTTTAGCTACAACTTAATTTTATTTTTTGTTAATCTTCTAGAAAATATTTTGCGTAGATTGGCTCTTGAAATTCATTCAATTAATTTAGAACTATTCCCTCCTGCGAGGCTAAATTCCTGAAATTTTCTCTTGGTAAAAGAGGTAGGGGAGTGGGCATGCTACACCCCAAGCAGATGGAGCTTCAATCCACCCTCCCGCCCCCTCCCCCCCCCGCCCCCATTTAGAAAAGCCAGATGGGCGTCCTTGTTAGTAAGTGAGCCAGTTACTATGAAGAACACGGGTCAAAATCCTTGTTGGGATTTAGGATTTTGGCAAGAAAAAATCTTTTAAATATATGGTAGAGTGCACCTCACATACTTTCTTGCTACTTTGCCTAATAAGGGTGACATAAATTAAAACTAGTGAGATAGGGGAAACGAATTACTATACATTGTTGCAGAAACATAATGGGAAAAAAGATCATCCACCAAAGAACATACAACAAATAATATACAGTTGCTATATATTGAAAAAAAAAGTCTAAATTCACCAAACAACATAACAACCAGTTTCTTAGACTTAGATTTAAAATATTTATTTATCAATATCTTAGAAAATATTTGTTTATAAAAATATGTTTCAAAGGAATGTTTTTTTGTAATGTTAAGTTATTTTGTGTCTTAAATAGTTACGGAAATATAATAAATTGAAAATTTCCACTTATATAAAGTACTCTTAAAGTAATTTTCATGGGTAGTGAGATTTACCATTAAATTTATAATGTTAAACTAATCTGGAACAAAATGTTTGGAGCTGATTTTGAGAAATTGATTTTTTCACTTTTCTTATTTTTAGAGTTGTATGGATAATTCCAAACACCCCTCTGAGGAACCTTATGAAAACCATAAATAGAAATTTTTATCAAAATCAGTAAAATAGTCTTGGCCCTAGTCCCAGTAACAGACACACAGGCAGACAGACAGAATACATTACAAAAATACATTTTGGTTTCTGAGCGTCATTACATCAATCTAAACCTCAAATTTGACTTTTTTTTTTGTTCATCACAATACGTTCTCTACCCGAGGGCACTGGCGCAGCCAAGGAGGATGGTTTCAGGGTTGAACTCCCTCCTTCCACCCCCAAACCTCACTACCCACCTACATCTTTCTCGTCCCTAAATCTGTTGAGATCATACATGAGGAACTCTACAAATGACAAACTTAATGGGCTTCATGTACACTCCGTCGTAATTGAAAGGTAGCAACTAATAGGTTCAGCCCACTGGGTATGCTATACCTCCACACATGACAGCAAAATAGTTTGCCTAGCAACGCCCAAGGCCGGAGTTAGAGAAGGCCTTAAGTCCTTAAATTATTTCTTGACTGTTGGGAAGGAGTGTTGGGGGAGGGGTTACGTCTTTTAGCGATGCCCAAATGGTTTGATTTACTAAATTAATTTTACTTTATTTTTTGATCATGATAAAATCAAAAATTATTAGTTACATACTTTGATAATTAATTATATTTGCTCTCATTAACTTACGGGCTAGCATATTTTTAACTATTAAAAATTTAACCACGTCAAACATTATTTTGGCACTGCTACCCACATTGTTTGGTTTTACATGGTAACATAGAGCAAGTTTCCCGTTTTCCAGAAACTTCATTACTGTGTATTACAAATTTATTAATGACTAGCTCACCCGACAGACGTCGTTCTGTCAAAAGCTATTTGACTGTGGCAGTTCCACAAACTTATCTTTTCTGGTCAAGTTCTGGTGATGGCGTCGCTTATAAAGTGCACATGTCGTGATGACATCTTTAGTTTTCAGTACTGGTCACCAGAACAGATAAGTTTGTGATACTATACAGTCACAAATGTGTAATTTAATCGAAAAATTTAATATAAACGTATTTCAGAGTGATCACTTTATTTATTTACTATCAAATAATTACCGTTGAATAAACAATAAATTTGCATAGTGTTAATATACTTTTCTATGTATTTTTAATGTCATAATTATAAACAACAACTACTTACAAAATTCAGTTTTCTATTTCGTACACTGCAATACTTTAGTAATATTGTGTTAAATTATATTTTCATTGTAATGCTTTATGGTACACGATATTTTTGTTTGATTACCTGGTGCGCAAACAAACAAAGCTGATGGTTTTCCAACACGGCAACATACAATTGGCCATGCGAGAAACATGGGTTTTCAAGATTAATGCCGCAAACACTCCATGACTGCCCCTGGGATTTAATTATGCTCATAGCTAAAGCAAGCCGCACTAGAAAATGCAGTCGTTTAAATTCAAATGGTATGTCAGTCGGAATCATTGGGATGCGTGGTATAAAAACGTCTTCTCCTTTTTACTTTCCCTTTAAAATGGTTGCTTCGATCACGTTGTTCAGTAGTTTTTCCACCGCTAGCCGTGTGCCGTTACAAAGACACGGTTGGTTGATATTTCGCAAGATTATAATCACCGAACCGACCTTTAATTGAAGATTGTGAGGCGGCATTACTGGCAAATCCAGCGAGTTCAAAAATTCGGGTGGATAGTTGACATCATCTTGGTTAGTAGCGGAATCAACTGATTTGTATGTCCTCAATTCACCGGCAATTTCATTTTGAATTTTGAAATTTAATTCATTTACATCCATGTTTTTGGGAGCCAATATAGCTCGTTTGCTCAACCAAATATGATCTCTGTAATTTTTAGCAACGTTTGGGAACACCTTTTGAATTAGATCGGTTTTTGAATCAATAAACTGACAAACATTGCCACGCAGCCAGTGATAGAGTCTACAGCGAAGTTGCCATTACTTATGTCAATGAGTTTTTTTGAAAATATTTCTCCAGATCGATCATTTTGCAACTCGACACGCATATTATTGCTTAAATTTAGTATTTTTACGTGTCTACACAAAACGGAGGACTTTAAACATGCATTAAGTTCATCAGCTGGCGTTGACCGTGGAATCACTGGCAATGTTTGACGAAAATCTCCTACTAAAAAAATCATCGCACCACCATATCAGTTTTGATTGTTCCGCAGATATTGCATGGTTCGGTCTAATGCCTCCAAGGACTTTTTATGTGCCATCGTGCATTCATCCCAAACTATCAATTTACATTGCTGCAAAACCTTTGTCAATACTTCATTACTGCTAACATACCGGCCCATTTGGTATTGGGTAACTGCGTCATTGTAATTCTCTTCACCAACTCCAATCACAGCCATGTCACTTCCTTTGGTTACATATTTACAAATGTATTTGATAGATTTCACGGAATGGCAAGATTCAACAATGTGCGCCTTGAAAGTCTTTGATAGGATCGTTGAATATGAAACAATCCAACGATTATCAATTTCAATGTCTTGTTTATTAACTTTGACAATTGTTGATCTTCCGTTGTCTGCAGTCGATCGGTGACGATACAGTGGATAACCATCATTTCCGGTAATTGTTTCTGCTACTAATGCCCGTGGATAACGGTTCGAACATTTACCAGCCACCATACACGATGAATTTTAATTAAGTGTTCCACAGGGACCATGAATCATGTTTTTATAACTACTTCATGCAAGCCTGTATCTACTTCAACATCGTGGATTTCAGCTGATATCACTTCATCAACTTCATTTGGTCTTATTTTCTCAACCAACCAAATCAGAATATGTGCATGAGGCAATCCACGTTTCTGCCACTCACAGAATACATCCAGCAGCGCGTCTCGCCAAACACGCTATGTTTCACAATGAAATCCATTAAAGGTTTCAACAATTTATTTATATTGTAACGTGGGGCGCACGTGACCTGGGAGGGTCACAGGCCGTTCACACGTGAAAGTGTGAACCACGAGTTCTTTTAGAGATATTGGGGTAGGTTTCCGACCAAACACGAATAAAAATGCCCAAGGAATATTCAAGGTTTTGATTACTAAAATTACCACTTACATACACACTCAGATTAACTGTATATCTAAATTAATTATAACTAAACAAGTAATTAAGTAAAATAAAAAGAGCCTTAATCAAGTCTGTAACCTAATTAAACTAATAGAGCACACAGAGATGTAAGTAAATTGAATAAACAAATTAACAACTATAAGACACCTAATAACTACTCAAATATTTAAAAACAGTCACAAAAATGTTCATTAACACAATAGTTCACAATAACAACTAATGTCACTTGTCTCACGCACGATACACGGCGGTGACCCGCTATACACAAATGCAGAAATCGCTGGTTGACACACTGAACTCGCTGGTCCACTCCCGGCTCATACAATGTACACACTGATCCACACACTTGCACTGGCGACTCCCGGACTCATTAGTCGAGAACCAAGAACTGAATACCCACGGCGCCGTTCGGCTGTTGCCCGACTCAGAAAATCTACCTTGACAGTTACGCCAAGCCAGGTTGTCTGCGAAAGGGCTGATTTGTTGTTTGAGTACCGAGTCATTGTCATGACTCTTAACCTTGCGAATGAAATTATACACCTATGAAATGAGACAGATGAAATGAGGCTGTAAGAGAATTACAAGTATTAGTAAATTACAAGCTGCAAAAGAATTACATGTGTATTAGTAAATGACCCTGTGAGGTGGAATTTATGATTGTTAGTGATTGCTTTGGGTCGTGGGAATTAGGGAGGATTTTCTTTTCTTGGGATGTGGGAAGGTGTGTTTAAGGTGTGATGGTGAGTTGTGAATGATTTAGTGAGTCGATTTCCGGGAAGGATCGAAAGGTTGAATTGACTTTTGGGGATAGGTTTGACGCGGATGGTTACATTTCCATTCCCCATCTGGGGCCGACAGCGACGCCAGCGTTATTCTCTTACTAGTAGAAAACCTAGTCCGGCTATCCCAGTGGAGTCCGGCGGTGGCAAGGGTGATAAAGAGTTTCTTGTTTGGGTAGGATTTTCTTTTCTTGGGATTAGGAGTGAGGTGGATACATTTCTATTCCCCATCTGGTGCCGCCCCGGCGCCAGGATTATCCTCTGGCTAGTAGAGAACCTAGGCGGTATTCCCAGTGGCGTCCGGCCGTGATTAAGGTTGTAATGGCATGAAATGAGCGACTTGTGAATGACAGATCTGGGGTTGGAGCAAGGATGGGTTAGGTGGGTGTTGGGTTGTCGTCAATCCCGTTGATCTGGCGTAGTCGATTGTCAATTTGGTTAATTACTACTCTACTAGTGGATTATTATTTTATTTTATTTATTTTTTCTTCTAGATCTAGGACTAGGGATTTTGTATTTATTTTAATTTTGTATTGGTTTTTTTATAGATTATAATAGACACTTAGTTAGTCATAATAATGCTCTCCTACGCCAGCCATGGTCTCTTGTAGCGTCTGTTCTCAGCAGGATCGTAACGTCCTAGTTCCCGTACTATCTCGTTAGTGTGTGTGTCTGCCTGTTCGTAGAGTTTTTTGTTCCTTTCCCTGTATATGTCATGGAGCTGTCTGCAGTTTGAAATTCATGTAGGTGTGTTGTTCTAGTTCGCCAGGGTGCTCCAGTGATGGTTCTGAGTATCATGTTTTGTGTGCTTTGTAGTTTATCAGTGAGGTGTTTGGCTCCGTAGCTGCATACTGCGCAGATGTACAGTATTATCGGTTGTATCATGGATTTGTATAAGACAGTTTTTGTATGAATGTTTAGTTCCCTTCCTTTGAAAAGAGCATACAATCGTACATATCTCCCAGTGGCTTTTTTTTTTCGTGTCCTCTATGTGACTTCTCCAGGTTAGTTTCGAGTCTATTGTAGTGCCTAAATATTTTGTATCTTTTTTAACAGGTATTTCTGTGTCGAATAAAGTGAGTGGTGCTGGGAGTTGTTTATGTCCTCGGCTAATAATCAGAGCTGCTGATTTTGTAGGATTAACTTTGATCCTCCAAGTCGTGAACCAAACTTGTAGTTCTACTAAGTACCTCTGCATTTTTAAGCTGGCAAAATTTATGTTTTTATATATGGTGTAGGCCACGGTGTCGTCCGCAAAGAGTCGTACTTTTACGTGTGGATGGATAGGAATGTCTGAAGTATATATGCTATAGAGGTATGGTGCTAGTGCAGATCCCTGGAGCCCCCCAGCCCTTATGTCGTGTACTGGTGATCTTGTTCCGTCCATGACTACCTGAAACTTCCTTCGAGCGAGGTAACTGGCGATAATGTGGATGATCCATTGTGAGTAGTTGAATTTAATTAGTTTTTGAATTAGTCCTATATGCCAGACTCTGTCGAATGCTTTTTAAACGTCAAGAAATATTGCTACGGTGTGTTTTTTTTCTTCAAAAGCTTTTGTAGCGTCCTCAATTAAATTTAGTACGGTGTGGATAGTCGAGTGTTTTTTCCTGAAACCGAATTGGATTTTTGGGATGATCTCATTTTTTTCACTAAATTTGTCTATCCTTTTTAGAACTAGTTTTTCAAATAGTTTGCTCATAGTGGGGAGGAGACTAAATCGGCCTTCTGTTCTAGGGGAACATTGGGTCCTATCCTGGTATAGGAAGCGTTATTACTGTCGCCAGTTTCCATACGTCTGGGAAGTGACAAAGTGTAAGTAGAGCGTTGAATATTGTCAATAACGTGAGTAGTGCCCTCGGCGGTAATTTCTGTAGTGTTTCATTTGATAGTCTGTCGTGGCCTGGCGATTTATTTTTTGGGAGTTGTTTCACTGCGTAGTTTACTTCATCAAATGTTATTAGGTCCACCCGTGACATTATTGGTCTAAATAGGTATTCCCGTACTGATCTCTGTGCGTCCCTGACGAAGTCTGCGTCTCTCGGGTTTTGGTTTGGTGTAAATTGTTTCTCCAGAGTCACGGCTATGGCCTCCGCTTTCTCTGAGCTTGTATAGGCCATACCGTGCTCCCCGTGTATAGCCGGTATCGACCGTTTGTTGCCAGTTGATTTTAGCTGTTTTGTGACTTTCCAGACTTTGCTGGGGGTCCATGCCAGCGTCAGTGATGTATGTGTTCCAGTTGTTGTATTTGATTGTTTTAACTGTACGTCTTACTTGTGCCGTGAGTCTATTGTAGGCTGTTCTGTGTTGTGGTGTTCTGTATGTTTGCCAGTCTCTCCTTGACCTCTCGTTTCTGGGCGAGCAGATATTCAAGGTCTGGATGTTGGCGTCTAAAGTCATGTTTTTCCTGTTCTATTTCGGTGTTGGTTCTGTATACTTCTTTTACTGTGCTTGTAAAGAGCTGGAGTTTAGCGTCTGCTTCCTCGGTTGTCGTGATATTTATGTTGTCGGGTACTGTTTCATCTAGTGTTCTTTTAAACCCTTCCCAGTTTGTTGTAGTTTTTAGTTTTTCAATGTTGTTTATCTGTATTTCTGTGTTTGTTGTGATCTCGCACACTGTAGGGTTGTGGTCTGAGTCAAGTTCTTTAAAAACAGAGAGCTCTTCCGGTGTCACCCCTATATTGTTTAAGACCACGTCTATTACGTCTGGCCTCTGTAGTGGGTTTGAGGGGTAAAATGTCGGTTCGCCAGGCCCGACTACCGTGTATCCCTTAGATGTCCGCGTGATCGTTTAGTATGCGTCCATTCATATTGGTCAGTCGGCTATTCCAGTTCAGGTGTTTACTATTCATGTCCCCTGCTAAGAATATCTTGTCAAAGTTTGTGAGTTCGTCTAGGTCGCTCTGTAGTAATGTCTTGGTCGGTGGTTTATATATGGCCGCGATCAGGATACCTCCGCTCTTTGTATTTACTTTTACTGCTGTTGCTTCTATGTTCTGTAAGTTTTGAAAATGATGTTGATAGTGGGGAATATTGTCTTTGATGAAAATTTCTGTTCCCCCGCCGCTTCTGCCGGGTCTATCTGTTCTGTATGGATGGTAGCCGAAAAAGTTAAGTCTCTTGTTTTGATTTAGGTGTGTTTCTTTGATTAGTCCTATGTCTATTCCGTATGTTTTAAAAAGTTCTTCTAATTCATGAGCCTGCGTCAGTATCCCGTTCGCGTTCCATATAAAAACGCGTAGAATGTCCTTGGTCCACGTCTAGTTTAGTCATCCTGGTTTACAAAGTAGTCAGTCACTCCCTCTATCATTATGAACATTTTCTCTGTTGAGTCTGTTGTTTGTCTGAGTCTATTGAAGTAAGATTTGAAGTGTGTTATAATCTTAATTATGTTTAAATTTTGAGTAGCCTAATAAGGTCTTTTATGTCAGAACCGGTTGAACCGGCTTCTTGTTGTGAGGGGCCTTGTGTCTGTTTTGCCTGTACTGCCTGGGCGTAGGACCTGTGGATCTTGGCCGCCTCAGTGACTGGGGGGTTTGCAACGGGTCTCTGCCACATTGGTGGGTAGCTCTGTGTGTTGGAGGGTGGGGGCATGGTCCGGGTCAAAGTTCTGTTCTGTGTGTTTGTCTTTGGTATTTGTGCAGTCTTCTTTTTTTTCTATTAAGTTTAGGTACACCGGGCACTTACTGTAGTTTGCCGTGTGGCTTCCATACAGTTAACGCACCGGGCAGGAGTGGTGGCGTCTTTTTTGGGGCAGTCTTTGGTGATGTGCTGTTTTAAGCACTTGACGCACCAGGGATTTTTTTGGCAGTTATTTCTAGTGTGGCCGTATCTTTGGCACTTATGGAATTGTACGACTGTGTTGTGTGGTGGAATGTAGGGTTCGATTCTAACTCTGGTATGGTTGATCGACTTAACTTGGAAGATGGTGTTGGTATCTGTGCTCTTTGCTAGAGTCACTTGGAAAGTAGGAAGAAGTGTTACTGTCTGAGTCGTGTTGTCCGCAGCCGACTTCCTGGAGAATTTCCTCACGTCAGTCACTGGGAAACCCATGTCTTTGAGTTCTGTCTCAAGGTCGCTGGTAGCCATGTTGGGAGGGAGCCCCTTGACTACAACTTTAATCGGTTTGTCCCTCGGTAGCGTGTAGGTGTGAAATTCCTGTTTAAGGTCCTTCAGTAAGTGTTGTATTAGGTCGTAGTCCTGCTTGTTGGTGGTGCCGTTCGGCTGTTGCCCGACTAGGAACATCTATCTTGACAGTTACGCCAAGCTAGGTTAGCTGCGAAAGGGCTGATTTGTTGTTTGAGTACCGAGTCATTGTCATTACTCTTAACCTCGCGAATGAACTTATTTACCTGATGAAATGGAACAGCTGAAATGAGCCTGCAGAATACTACAGGTGTGTGATTTTGTAGCCCGACGCAGGATATTTCTACCTTGACTTTGGTGGTATGGATTTTTAGTCCGTTTGTTATGTATGTGATCTTAATGTCCCCTCCTATCTCTTTTGCTACCTTGGCTATCTGAGAGTAGTTTTGTGTTCCTAGCGTCACTATTGGCGGGTAACGTGTCTTGTGTGTGGTGGTTGTTTAAGGCAGCTGTTTGTCAGTGTTCTGGTCGACTGGTGTGGGGGTATTGTTTTCGGCCCTTTTCAGGGCGTCGAACTTGTTTGTCAACTCTGTAGTTGTCTTTTTTGTCTGGGGTTGCTTGTGTGGTCTGAATTTCCTTTTTAATCCTAGTTTGTCAGCCATCGTGAATGTTCCCTGTCCGTCAGTGTCGGCTTCCATGTCAGAGATGTCTGTAGAGGAGTAGTCCATGTCCGTGTCATTTGTTTCCGGTCTGGTGTGGTCGGGGGCGGCCATTTCGCTCAGCCCTGAAAAGGGCAGGTTAGTGACCAGTGTGGAAGGGCTAAGATAACCTCCTCTGTGCAGTGTGGGAGGATCTGTAGTGTTGAGTGGTGTCCCGGAAGAAGACTCCGACTGCGAGGTATTGTTTCGCAGCCGGTCTCGCTTTACGGCCTACTGTGGCTTCGTTCGCACCGTTAGGTATCCACCACAGAAATTACCACCGAAACGTCCGTTCCGAGTTTAGTTGAGTGTTAGTTATTGGGATCTCCCAGTGAGCAAAAGAAAACCGCCAAACGAACTGCACCCCGCGTTGAGAGCCGACAGCACGATCTTTCTCTTCTCAAGTGGGCGTACAACCTGTCAGAACGACAATTTGCTCGAGAGTGTACTATCGAATACCCACGGCTATTGCTGAGCGTGTTTATATAGGGGTGGTGACAGCTAATGGTCTGGAATACTCCATTTCTAGAGTTAAAAGTCCAGAATAAAAAGAATCCAGACCCCTCCAGACGTGACTCCGTCCTCCCCCCGCACTCCCTTGGCCCCTCTAATCCCCCAGTCAAGTGAGGAGGTCGTTGCCTACCTGCTAGACAAGGAGGGAGACAGAGAGAACAAGGAGCACAGCCAGGGTAAGCAATGAGAGCACGCTGGTCCCACTGTTAAACACCAATCTTGTTACAATATCTAGGTGACCTAGTGGTCTAGGGACAAGGTGTCACACTTCTGTGCTGAGGGTCCGGGGTTAAATTCTCGGTCCCGGCACAGATTTATCTGATTGCCAAACTCTTCCTTCACCTCTGACAAGACGTATATTAATCACAACTTATGAATGTGAGGAATGCCAGGCCTCCCCCTTGGTTCGGATCCCACGTTAAACTGTAGGTCCTCCATTTCATTTCACTATCACCCTACTATTGCACATTAGCGTAAGTGCGTGTAACCCGAACGGGTAGTAAGACGCGGTGCTAATAATAATAATAATAATAATAATATATTTCTAATTTAGGATCTCTGAAACAAATTAACCGACTGCGGGGTGGTTTTTAATTTTATACTGAACCAATTTCCAGACAGGTTATAGCATTTTTTGTGTATAAACAGGTGTTTGGGTCTGAGTCTCGGTGAAAGGCGAGACGATTGTTTGTATACATTTATGGAACCACGAAATTACTGTGGTGTAGTTTTTATTATTCTGTAGATAGTTTATTTAGGCATTTTTTTGAAAAATAATTATAACTGCACAATTTTGTGTGAGTCCTGGTGAAGTGTCAGATGGATATTTATATATATCTATGGAACCACTTAACCGATTACGATGAAATTTTTTTTCTGTAGAATATTAATTATTCCAGGCATATTTTAGCATGATAAATCAAGTATTTTGGATTCAGTTCCGAAGAAGTCCCAACAGGATATTTTTTTCTGTTGCCTAATATTTATAGTTCATTTTAGTCTATTGTTGTGTGTTATTTATTATATCTTTATGAATTTCATCCATTTAATTTTAGATTTTATATATAATTTTGATTGGGTTGAGAGTTCCCGGTGAAGTGATGGCCTGACTGGTTATGACATAATTTGCTGGTTTGTAGAAAGGTGTAATGAATGAGCTCGGTGGTAGTGGAGTAGGTTTTAAACCGAGATCTAGTGGAAGTTGAAGGCTTAGCGTTGGAGTTTGTCTCCTGGGGATGTTCCGTTAGGGCTGGCAGTGAAAAGTTTGGCGTTCACAATATTATGAGGATGGTAAAAATATTTTTATTTGAATGATCGTATTCTTAAAACCAACTATAATCGTTAGTGATGTCGTGGGTGTGAAGAAGTAAAAATTTAATTTTTAAATTTCAATTGATCTTAAAAATAATTGACAATATCCACGTAAACATAAAGTGCAATACTATAGTCTTAGTTCATATGGTATTTCTCTTTAGTTTTCCACTTGTTATATCTTTTCATTGCCAAACAAGAATCATAATATTATATCCACTTCACATCTGTTTGTTTGAAGTTTCAGAAATTGTAATGAAAACTAAAATATTCTATATTCAAAAACATTCAAAGAAACGTAGACAATGTATTATATTGCAATTTTCCGTGCTACAACGAAAGGGATAATATAGCCCAAAAAATGTTAAAATATATGTATATATGGTTTACTATGGAATTTTAAATGTGTAAAATGTTTAAGGCTGAAAAACTATACTATTAAAGTAATCATAGAAGCTGTCCTTGAATGGTTTTACTATGGAATACCAACTATTTTTTAATGACGTATTATAACCCGAACGGTAAGTAAGACGCTGTGCTAAAAAGAATAAAAGATAGCAAACTCATGTTAATTTGAATGGCCGTGGTTTGGTTTAAGAGGGTGGGTCGCTGGCTCGGTGCGACAGTGAGAGGAGACAAGGGACTTATCCAATTGTCGTCCCCCTCCATCCCCATCACCCTACAACCCCCGCGGTTCTATCGCGTGAGGGTGGCTTTAAATTAGGTAGATACACACCGTCATTAAGCGACTCTAGTTTGAGCCCATGCCGGCACTTGAAAGGTTTTGTTTTAGCTTTTTTGTTTATGATGTCAGCCTCTCATAGTTAAATAAGTACAGTAACGTAGGTGTACGGGAGGGGGTTCGAATGCACATTGAAGCAGGACTTTAAATTTTTAATAAGGCTATTTTTTTAACACAATACCACAGTGGGTCGTGGGTAACGCTGTGTAGGATTGCTAGTTATGAATAATTTAAAAGGTAAGTGTGCCCTCATTTGCATGAAGATAAATAGTAAAACCATCAATTCATTCGACCATATTTGAACCCCATCACTGACAAAAAAGACTAGGTCCTTGGGTAGCAATCTACTGTCACAATGCATTTTATGCTTGCATCGATGGTCTCATGGCCTAAGGCGTCCCTAGACGGGCGATGACAGTGATCGACATTTGAAGCAAATGTGGGTACACATTCTACCTGGTCGAAAATGGTGGGGTGCAGGAAGTACGACCGTTATAACAGTTATCAGTTGTGATAAAGATATCAAGTTTCGAATCTCGGTGTGCACACCGTCTAAATATCAGGCTCATCTAATTCTGGTGGGAAAAGTTGAAATCGAATCCCCAGCGGTGTAAACTGTAGGTATTTCTCCCTCCGGAACATTTTCTTAATCATCACTACCGCACATTTTGCCAGAAAGTGTACGTGTCACTCGGATAGTTATGGCGTGGGAAGGTCGTGAGTTCTAATCACGCTTGGGTGAACTGGGGTGGTTTTCTACTCTCCCTCACTCCACGTAAAAGCTGGAACATTTCTCCCTTAAGCCACCAATCCAGGACGGATACCTACATCCACGCATATCGACGGACGATACCAAACAACCAATTTTAGTAGGCTTTTGGGGTGGGGGATAGTGGCCCCTAACTGAGGTTCATAAATCACCGTAGGGCTTCCGAGGCACCTAATTGTGCATAACCAGAGCTGTGAAAATGCTCTCTAGCTGCGACATCACTGGTAAATGCCCATTACCATACAGGGGGTTGCGACATTGCTATGACGACACCGGGAAAACCCATTACCACATAAGGGGTTGCGACATATACCTTGAAGGAGGGGGGAGTGAGGGGAAGTGAAAGGGGTCTCAAGGCAGGGGAACAATTTATTACACTCTACCCCAAACGGTCATCAGGCGAGGTTCGTCCAGTTTGTTCCGAGAAGTGAAAGGCAGTCCAACAGAGCGAGGGAGCAGTCATTGTAATTTAGTTCGTTCTGTGCCGTGGCGATGTAAGTAGGGTGGGGAGTTAAGGAAAAGCGAAAAGAACCTTACGGCTGTGATACGCTGTCAGCTGCTTGGTGGTAACTCTCTTCGCTACGCTGCCGTCAGGAGAGCTTCGTGCTCCGTGTTTCCTCTGATGACGAGGGAGGAACGCCCAACGCCGTGGACTGCACACCCATGAATAAATAAACTCCAACGTCCCATCCCAAACTCACCCAGACATTAATAACCAATGAGTACAAATAAAAAAGAAATGAGCATACATCAAAAAACAAATAAAAGAAAAAAATACAAGTACCAACATGTCTGAAACAAGAACCAACATGTCTGGAACACTGGAAAGGGATTCAGAGGGTGTAGAGAGGGGTCAGGAGGGCGGGAGGGGGGTCAGGAGGAGTGGTCGAGAGGAGGGAAAATCAACAGCCAATCAGAGAGTGAGGGGGCGTGGTTACGTGACCAAATTCAACCAATCAGTGAGCTGTGACAGGTGGTCCACCTAGGTAGTAATATGTATCTGATTAAATAAAAACGTGGATTAAAATTAATGGTTTAAGTTACCACTAATTCTTCATATCAACGTGTAGTCTACTTGTTTTAGCTCAGTCATTATTACAAATTGATTTAAAATACTCATAAACTACCAAAATACAACCTACAAGAGAATAAAACATTGTTGGTATACAAATGTTAAACTATAATAATATAACTATACAAATTATGATAAAATTGGAAAAATAAACATATGAAAGTTACACTCAAAGTCACCACTCATTTTTTTGGTTCCGTACCAAGAATGGAACCCTTATTAAAAACTCAAGTTATATCTTTTTTCGGTTCTACACAGATCTCAACATTTGAACGGTTAGACATATAAAGCCAAAGCTCGGTTTGCAGAAGTGCTAGTGTGCCCACATGAAATTTTGTAAAAAGACGAATAACGGAATTTGTGAGTAATTAAAAGTAAGTTTAAGTGTTATTATTATTATTATTACCCAACTATGCAGGATATTTTAAAAAGCTTTTACCGTGAAGATTTCAAATTTATATACATATAAAATATTTTAATATAATAGTATGCATGTATATTTTTTAAACAGTCTCATAAACGGAATTTAAAAAATGTTGGGGAAACACTGAAAAAAAGTAATATTTAAAAACATGGTTTTTTACAGTAAAAATTATTTTATTTATATGCAAATAATACTTTTCGAAATAAATTTCTATATTACTCTCACTCGGTACTTTTACTCGTGAATGCCGCCTGCCGACAAATTTCGATGGAGCAGGGCCGCATAAACGATAAGAGAATGTTGAGCCTAGGCACGAAATCCAAAACCCCTGCACCAAGTGCAGCCTTGATCCTTAATAATGCATATATTAAAGATAAGTAAAGAATTAAAACTAGCCAAACACTGCATATTATTAAGCCATAAAGATATTACTGAATGTTTGTTTACTAACTATTTGGTTCCTAGTTAAAGATAAAGTTATATTTAATATAAATTAGTATACCTTAGTTTCCTTATTTTCTTTTACAAGTCATAACCGATCTCACTTAAAAAGCAGCGTAGCATCCTAAGGTTTCATTTTATAAATTTATTTGAGGTATCTAACGTGCACTTTCTGAACTGAATGATAAAATCAGCACACTACTTTGATACTATCTTAAAACTCCCAGTCCATTAGCTCATCAGTTTAGAAAAAGAAACAAGTGTTTCACTAAAAATAAAAAATGTACTGTCAGAAATCGAACCTGGTGTTCTTAAATTAGTAGACATACATGCTATTGATTGAGCTAAGCAGTAGCGCTATCTTAATGTTAAATAAATCTGTAAATCGTGCTCTTGTAGGATTCTTGGCTTAGAAAGCATTTATAATAATAATAAAGTAACCAATACTTATTTGAGGAGTATGAAATTTTAACATACTGTATAAGTAGTAGTGCAGACTAAACAAAATACATAATTTATTTGTTCTTGAAATTAACTTGGCAGGAGTAATAGCTGTTGGCTTACTGCAAGACATAAATGTTTAGAAGATGTATGAACATTTAGCTACATTCGAAACTTCCAGTATTTTGCTAGTGCATTATTTGATAAAATGATCCAAACCTCTTTTTAGACAAGCGCCATTTAACTATTTTAAACTAACCTCGGACATTCACGGCCAGCTAGCACGCACACAACGAACTATTTATTTATATGTTTGAATGCCAGGAAAAACTTTACTGTTTCTCAGATAACATTCATTTAGTCAATCTTAAATCAGGACAAGGAAAGAGTGTTAAAGGAATTGTTGAGGGTAGGATTTTTGTTTTGTTTTTTAGCACCGCGTCTTACTACTTCTGGTAATACGCCTATGTACTAATTACTCTAATGGGCTAGGGATTGGAAAGGTTGAAGTTAGAGGAAGTGAACCCGCATTTGCGTGGAGGAAGAGTATAAAAACCACTTGGGAAAACTATCTCAGTTCTCCTGAGCGAGATTAGAACCTTGATCTCCCCGTCCACATCAGTCGAGCTAAACAATAAACTAGCGCGTTAGCTAACTACACCACCGAGGAGGGTCTGAGAGTTGTTGATAATCTCAGTGTGGTAAAAACATTATTGATTGAACTTAAAAAAGAAAGTCCCAAGTTAATAATAGATTATAGACCAGTGTTATATCTGCTTGAAACACTCACAAAATAAAATATTTAATATTGTAACAAGATTAGTGCTTAACAGTGGGACCAGCGTGCTCTCATGGTTTACCCTGGCTGCGCTCCTTGTTCTCTCTGTCTCCCTCCTTGTCTAGCAGGTAGGTAGTGACCTTCTCACTTGACTGGGGGGATTAGAGGGGCCAGGGAGGTGCGGGGGGAGGACGGAGACACATCTGGAAGAGTCGGGATTCTTTTTATTCTGGACTCTTAACTTTAGAAATGGAGGATTCCAGAGCTTTAGCTGTCACCACCCATATATAAACAAGCTCAGCGATAGTCGTGCAGAGTGAGGTTCAGTTCTTGGCTCTCAACCAGTGGGACTGTGAGTGGACCGGCGTGTCCAGAGTGTGTGGACCGGCGTGTCCAGTGTGTGGACCTGCGTGTCCAGAGTGTGTGGACCTGCGTGTCCAGTGTGTGGACCGGTGTTTGTGTATCGCGGGTCATCGCAGTGTATCGTGTGCGGGACAAGTGTTGGACTAAGTACACGGGTGATGTAGACATTTATTGTTACTGTGTTAATGAACATGTTTGTGACTGTATTTAAATATTTGAATAGTTATTAGGTGTTTTAGAGTTGTTAATTTACTTATTTAATTTACTTATATCTCTGTGTGCTCTATTAATTTAATTAAGTTACAGACTTGTGTAAGGCTATTTTTATTTTACTTAGTTACTTGTTTAGTTATACTTAATTTAGATATACAGTTAATTAGTGTGTGTATGTAAGTATTATTATTATTATTATTATTATTATTAGCACCGCGTCTTACTACCCGTTCGGGTTATACGCACGTTGTATGTAAGTAGTAATTTTAATAATCACAACCCTTGAATATTCCGTGGGCATTTTTATTCGTGTTTGGTCGGCAACCTACCCCAATATCTCTAAAAGAACTCGTGGTTCACACTTTCACGTGTGAACGGCCTGTGACCCTCCCAGGTCACGTGAGCGCCCCACGTTACAATATATTTGAAGTTAAGAGCGTGCATCACATACCCATCAACTCTGTGATACAGTCGTCTCGAAATCGTAAATTTACACGGATACTATTGCACGTGGATCATTTCTAATTAAACATTAATGGAGATAAATAGTTAATAAAAGTTCCTAATACAGAACATTGTTGAAATATTAAATAATATTTGGATAAAAACTGCATTGAAAAGGCCGTTTTTGACCATTTTAGATTGTCTTCACAGCTAAGCACTGTGCACAAATCTTCATTCTGTCATAACAGGGACATACTGTAGTTATTAAAAAGAAACTTTGTCACTTTGTCCCCCATCGTCAACACGGAAAATGTCTAGTAATCATTCAAATACGAATGCACTGCACACATTTCTGACATATCGTAGGTGTTTTCTTTTCCCTTTTACTCCCAATATCTCACGCGAGCCGGGAGCTGAGTTGGGCCTGCTATGATGGACAATTTTATACTATTCTATTGTACTTATATTATTGCCTCCTTGTGTGTTAAAATCTCCTCTTCTGATTTAACAAGCCTGGATGATATTTTTATAATTTGTATGTTGTTGACAAGTCTATGTGACGCTGTCGTAAAATCTTAGCTTTTGTCAAACACACTTCCGAGAATTGTGTGCACAACAAACCACCCCTGTTTCTTACTGTTTTCTAGCGCGGTTGTTTTACCGTCTCGTTTCAAAATATGATTAAATTTAGTATAATTTATTTAAACTGGAATGTTCTAGATGCTTTATTGTTTGACTATAGTCAAGGAAAAGTGCTCTTGCAGCTTCACTTGGCTGGCAAACCCGCTGTAGTTACAGTAAGGTCCGCGGTGCGCTAACATCGAATGTCAAATTTTAAAGCTGCCACGCATGGATAGCTTTTTCGTTACTACTTTGTTAAATACTGTGTAATCATGTGCTATTTTATTTGAATAAATTCAACATAATTATAGACTTGTTATTTTCGTTATAAAGTAGACCTTCGTGGAACCAAACAATATCTGAAGTCCAAATGACAACCCCCCCCATCCTCCACCCCTCTCTTTCAGCGGGGTATTGTTCCACGTATCGCCACGAATTTCTCGACCAACGTGTAGACCCGAGTAATGTGCGCCGCAAATTTGTTGCCCTCCACGAGGCATGAATCGCGAACCCGTCAGGTGAGAAACAATAGTACTACCACATTGTCTACACGGTGAATTCAAAGTGGCTTTTTTTTTCCTACCAAGTGGGTTGGTTCTTGACATGCAGTACCTAAGCACTCTAAGCACTATCACAAGTACACGCCAATGAACGGAATAGAAAGATAGGGATAGAACTGAGCGGTTTGTCCTCTGTGGCCTCTTTTTTATCTTACTGATAACACTTCCCCTTTTTCACCCGCTTCGGTGGCCGCGTG
Source organism: Timema monikensis (assembly GCA_902151445.1). NCBI lineage: Eukaryota > Metazoa > Arthropoda > Insecta > Phasmatodea > Timematidae > Timema > Timema monikensis. The sequence goes on from CABFVZ010004364.1 coordinate 37,976, forward strand.
GTCTAACGTGCTACTCTTGCAGAAGATAATATTGCCGTTGACGGGGAGATGGAGACTCAAATCTCGGTCGGGTGCACTGAGGATGGTTTTTCCAAATTGGCTTACTACTCTCCATACTCTCAAATGCAGGTACACTTCCTCTAAATGTAAACTTCCTGATCCCTAAACCCATTATTGTAATTAGTATATAAGTGTGTAACCCGAACGGGCAGGGAGACGAGGCGCTAAAAAAACTTTCCCCTTTCCACTGACTAGTAACTTATACACATTCATTTTATAGTATGATTTTGGTTGGAAGAACAGTAGAAGTTAGTTACCTAAGATACTAAAACAATTATTTTCATATATTCATACATAAAGTCATGTTATGTGCAGCTGTCACTATCAATACCTATAAAATAACACAAGTAGTATAAAGAAATGTTGCTAACGTTAGACTCAAAGAAATATATTTGAATTTTCTCTATTGTTCTTCCAAACAAAATCAGGGATATTAGGTCCTATGTTTCAAAATTATATTTATTCTTGTTTCCTATTCTAGATAATATCTATGCTACCACGGACTTTTACTATCTCACGATTCTTTGGGTAGATAAAATAAACTAACTGGCAAAAAAAAATCAAATTCGATATTTTGATGGATATCAACGTTTCATGTGATCTAAAGTCGAAATATTGCTACCAATCAGGCTAAAGCTTGGTATCTAAGGTTTTTCAAAGGGGTCTCCTGAAACGTTTTTGAATAATATATGCAACCCTACAGTTAAAGTTAATTTAATTTAGGGCGCAAATAGAAAGAATCAATTTTCTCAAAATCGGCTTCAATGTTTTTGATTAAACTTGGTATATAGGCATTGTGTAACACTACAAACAAAATGGTAATCCTCCTTTTCTTATGGAAATGACTTTGAGGGTATTTTAAACAAGCCAGAGTTTCTAAATTTGATCATATCTCCGTAGCTCCTGAGAAAACTAGATCACTTATCAATGCAAAATTGTAGGACTATTAAAATTAAAAATCTTTAATTAAATTTTTTTATAAACTCAATAGTTTCTTAGTTTTATCAAATATGTATATATTTTTTATATATGTCTTTAAAATAAGGAGTTTAATATTATGCTATTTGGTGAAAAAGATGTTCCTATTTTCTTAATGTTTCTGTAACGGTGAATATTATTTTATTTATGCTCTTTGGTAGAGTGTGATCATAGAGAAATGGTGTGATGTTCTTTTTTTCATTATGTTTCTGCAACAATGTATCTTATTTTGTTTCACATATCCTACGAGGTTTAAGTTAGTGTCTTTATTTTTAGGTAAGGGAGGGGAAAAGTTTGCGCAAAATACCGTACCATTTATTTCAATCGAGGTGACCTGGTGGTCTAGGGGTAAGGTGTCAGACTTCTATGCTGGCGGCCGAGGTTCAATTCTCGGTCCCGGCAAAGATTTATTTGATTACCAAACCCTTCCTTCACCTCTGACAAGACATCTTGTGAATGTGGGGAATGCCAGGCCTCCACCGTGGTTCGGATTCCACGTTAAACTGTAGGTCCTTCATTTCATCTCACAATCACCCTACACCATTACACATTAGCGTAAGTGCGTATAACCCGAATGGGTAGTAAGACGCGGTGCTAATAATAATAATAATAATATTTCAATCGACATCCTGGCAGGAAGGTTCCTACTGGCTATTTTGTGGGTAGACTAAATAACCTAATTTGTAGACTGTTAAAAAAAATACGTTCACAAAATAACTAGTTTAAGATCAAACTAAATAATGTTGTGTCATTATATTACTATTTTTTAGAATTGTTTATAAATGTATTGTTTTTGTTTTAATGTTATATTTTTAAAACCCAACGAATAGAACGTAAATTCATAATATGGGAAATACTATCTTGATTTTACATGACGTCACAAGTAGGCAACTTCCTTAAGGTGGGAGTGTGGGAAATACGAGTAAAGGTAAGTGTTTCTGCAGTTTTTATAGCAATTTTTAGGGGGCGAGCGGGGCTAAATAAATCAAATATTTATTCAGTACAAACATAGATCTTAATTTTATTCACAAGGTGATATCAACATTTGTTGAATATATATCACGAGCATAGCGGCATTAGATGAGAAACCTTTTAAATGAAGAGAGAAAGTTTCCTTTAAATTCCAAGACACCCCTTAACAGATATTCAACAACTGTTGAGGTCATCATGTGAAGAAAATTAAGCTTTATGTTTCTACTGGAGAATTATTCTATTTACTTTGCTTTAAAAATTGCAAAAACATTGAACTTTTCTCGCGTCCTCTACACGCCTAACACAATGAACAGATTATGCAGGTTCATTGTTTGTGTGTGTGTGTGTGTTTGTTGAAATATGTAACGTTGGAACTCTGACAATCAAGACAGATCGATATTGAAAAGTGTGATAAAGGGAAAGTATTAACTTATAAGGTTCATACGTCAAGGGAGCATCACTAATATAACGTGAGGCTATAACGATCTTACAGTGAGTGAATAACAGGGTGGAGAGAGGGCCGTATACCGTTCGGTGCTGTATTATATAATTAATATTTAGCACCGCGTCTTACTACCCGTTCGGGTTATACGCTTTAAGTACTAATTACGTTAATGGATTTAGGAATTTGGAAGGTTGAATTAGAGGAAGTGAACCCGCATTTGCGTGGAGGGAGAGTGGAAAACCATTTAGGCAAAATCACCCCCATGTATTATATAAGGGGGAGATATTTTGGAACAAATGAGATAGGACGTATGTACTAAGGATAAACAGACATTCTTCCATGTTATTTTGGCACTATGTGCGCACAAAGTTTGGTGAAAATTGGTTGAATGTATATAAAGCGAGGATAATTTACGATTGGAGTCTATATCAAAGTTCAAGGTACGGTGGAAGGTATATAGGCTACTAATCTTAATACAATTACCTTGGAGTTAAGCGTTTTATTACATGCAACAAATAGTTCTCTTTTCTAAAAAAAAAAATAATACTTATTTGAAAAGAATACCATTAGGAAAAGCGGAACAATCTTGAAGCGTCTCCATTAAACATGTATTTTTTTTTTCATCGAGGGGAGTGATTCATTTGTTTCCCTTCCCTTTATAGAATACCAGGGGTGAGTAAAACAACGCCACGCACGTCGTCTGGATCATTTTAAAGGGAGATGGGCCGAAGGTTCTTTTCAACTTGCTACGGTAACGCAGATTAGGTCTGACGCTCCCCCAGGAGGAAAATTGGGAAAATTGGAAGAAAGAACTACAGTAAAAGTATCTATAAAAATTGGGAAAAGTGGAAGGAAGAACTACAATAAAATTATTTATAAAAATTACAAACATAATATGTTTAAAGTTTTTTTACCACCGTGTCTTACTACCCATTCAGATTACACACCTATGTACTAAATATGCTAATGGTTTTAAGGACGAAAAAGGCTATATTTATGAGAAATGTACTCGCATCTGTGTGAAAGGAGAGAGTGGAAAACCATTTTGGAAAAACCACTCTCACTAAACCCGACCGATATTCAAACATTGATCTCCCCTTCACCGGCAGTCTAATCTACTGCGATAGTAGCGCCTTAAGCCATGCGGCCAATGAAACGGGTTAGGTCAATATTGTTGGACTAACATTTTACTATGTTGTAGATTTTTGTCACAGCATCTTACTACCCGTTCGGACTAAACTCATAATATTACTAATTACGCTAATGTGCTAGGGATGAATAAGGTTGAATTTAGAGGACATGTATCAACACTTGCATGGAGTGGATTAGAAAACCCCTTAGGGGGGAAAAATACACTCAGTACACACGACCGGGGCTGCAAACCCCGATCTTCTCGTCGTCGGCAGACCAGTCTGTAGTGATATTGACTCTTTAAACCAGGTGTGCCAAACTTGTTTGAGCATAAGGACCCCATTATTGACCTTAAAAAATAATGAGGGGGCCGAATTTAAAAATTAAATATGAATTTTCATCATCTGCAAATAAAAAAGTTCCAATTTAGTAGTAGCTTATTATTACAAGAAGAAAACAGTAGGTTACTCCATTTTTTAAAACAATAAAAATACCCTATAATTTATACAAAAGAATTTAAACCCTTTATTTGCACCTTATCCAATTTTTAAAAAAACCTAAGGGTAACGATTTAAAAGCTCTAGATACCCAAGTTTTAGCCCTATCGGTAAAATGGTTCCGACTCTAGTCCGTGATACAGACTGACAGCACCGGGTAAAATACATTTTCGGGTACAGAGGGTCATGAAACGTTGAAAGCCATCAAAATCTTTAATTAATTTTTTTTTATGGTTACAATACTTCCCCTCTCTCTGAAAGGGTCATTCGGATAAAATAAAAACAGATAAATAAACTTAGTCCAATATATCATAAACTGGCCACCCCCGCGTAAGCGTGCGTGGTTGCGCAGGGTTGCGTGTCTTGGAAAATATCTCTTCCCCTCTCTGCCCCTGAAACCTTCCACCCCGTTACTCAGGTTTCTCATACACACACAGCTAAAGAGGAGGGGTGGGTGAGGAGAAGATCCGACGGGGGCAATAACTATAAGTATACCGTACATTGCCTGGCACCCTGGCATGTGGTAATTAAATAATGCTGCATGATTAGACAGACTCAAGTGGTAGCTATGGCAGGATTCGGGTGAAAGAATCATTTAGAAAATACATTTATTATTTAACACCGTGTCTTACTAACCGTTCGGTTTATACGCCAATGTACTAATTACGCTAATGGCAAGCCATTTCACACCGGTGTCCACGGTGTCACGGAACGATCGAGGTGTCCGCGGTACGGATGTTTTCAGATCACTCTCCGAGAGATCGGTATGGCGTACGTACGCGTGGAAGTTTTGGATTGAGCATGCGCAGTGGCGTATTGAAGAGCGCGTGATTGCCTACACAACACAACAATATAGCAACTCAAGTTTGTACTCACTAAAAATGTCCACGGACTTGGTTGCAGTGTGAGTTGGTATGTCCATGGCCATCTATTTCGTCCACGGTTACCGTGAATACCGTGGATGCCAGTGTGAAATGGCCTTTAATAATTCTCCAGTAGAAACATAAGCTTGGAGTTTAATTTAATTCACATGTTTGTATCTATCAAGGGTGTCCTGGACTTTAATGACAACTTTTTCTCTTCATTTAAAACGTTTGATGGATAATACCACGATGCTAGTTACAGTTATTCAACAACCGTATCTCTTAATAATTATTAAGACTTATTAATAAAAAAAAATGTAAAATCCTAGTAACATTAACATTAGGAAAGTTAAAGGATTAATTTTAAGACATGAAAAGTAAAGCAAGAAGAGATTGCGCACAGTTCGGGAAAAAATCGTTAAAAATTTGATGTTGTTGGTTTTTTAAAATAATATGTTTAAAAATGTGAGGCATATTTAATTACCTAAATTTCAATGGTTTTTCTGTTTTTGATAGTACTGTACAACTTAAAAAAATAATCACTTACACGTAATCTTTCCTAACCGGGTAGGAGAAATTGCGTATGAGTAAGAAAGATGGTTTAGTGTTTGAAAACAAATATAAATTACTTATTTTGATCAACATATATCATAAATTGTTTATTAAAAGAGTTATTAGAAATTTTATAGTTACAAAAATATTAATAGTAACGTTAATAATAACAATATAAATTGTTTTACCATTCTCGCTACTTTTTTATTCTCTTCTGCCGAATTTCTCATCGACCATGTAATGTAACTGATTTGTATGTGAAAGCATTGACAATAATATCGTCCTAATTCTATAAACATATCTTATTTCATTTAAATTATGTAGTATATTAAATGGCGCTTAAAGCACTTCTTCTTCTAAGAAGGCAAAAGCCACTGAACAGTGACGTCACGCACGTGACATTAGTAAAGTCATGTTGACAATATATATATTTCAAATAATAACTTCCTTTTCTAGAAGGTTCGAAGAGAGATTTTAAAATGTAACTTGAGTCATTTTCCGGCCCTCGAAGCTTCTAGTAAGACCGAGATGTTTTTTTTCCTTGTATTTTGTTTTTCTAAACTAAACCTTCTCGAAGCTTCCATGAGCAAGGAATATATACAAAGTATGGTGCAACGTAAAGGCAGTGGTCAGTAGGAGTTGGGAGTTGGGAGAGAACTCACTTGGCGTCTAGCAACACCTGTCCGCGCTAGCCCGCGTATAGTTCGACATGATCTATTTTCGCATTAATTTAACTGATTCAGCAATAAAAAACATGTCAAAATGAAAAGTGTATTAATTCTTCAATAGGCGCCCATCGCGGTAACGTAAATCCAGAACGTTACAACCACAATCAATACACTGCTGTTCATATATAGAACAGGTTTCATGCAGCCATCTACCACATGAGATGCATTTTATCCAGTCCGATTTTGAAGTCATAGTGGGGTAAAGTTCTAAACACTCTACACATTCGTCACCACTAGTTTCTCTGACTTGGTCTGACAGAAGTTCCATTTCCTTAGTTTCTTCACCAGATGATGTCGATGGCGAAGGAGAATCAAATTTCAACCTTCTACTTCTTGTACTTTGTTTCCTTTTTTTAAATTTATATCTTGGTTGCTTCACATCCTCTTCTTGTTTCTTTCTATCTTTTGCTGTTTTTTTCTTTTTAAGATGGCTTTGTTCTTCTTCCTTTTGTTATTGGTGTATTCAGGGTCAGTAAAGTTTGCCGCACTTTGCTTCCTTTTTTGCTTTTGAACGCTCTAAACTGTGAACAATAGGCGAAATTTGGTCTAAAACCTTTGATGGTGTCAATTTAGCTTGAGTAGATGTTGATGGGTGACAGTTGTCTAAAATGTTTGTGGAGTGCAAATCTTCCATAGAGGGAACAGTTGATGTGGTCGGTGTGTTTTTAGGAGACAAAGAGATTTGAGCGGATGTGATTGTTGGAGCAGATGGAGAAGATGGAACTGTGAACGAAGGTGTGCTAAGGGTATCATGTGGTCTAGGAGGTTGTTCAGTGTTTCCTTGTTGTACATCTTGATCATAAGATAACAAAGAGGCGTGTTCGGGAATTGCATCAATGTTTTATAGTATAAATGCCAGTGGCGCGGAAGGCAGAAGTTGCGAGTTAAAAGTTAGTGAAGCGTGACCATGCTGAATTTAAAAGCTCTTCAAAATCCTCTCTTATAATTTTACCTTTTCCTTGTCGAACCGTGACCAACTTTCCACAATCATCTTTGAAATAGGTTTTGAAAGGCTTAAATACAACCTGATCCAAAGGCTGGAGATAATGGGTTGTGTGACTGGGCAAGCAAAGGATTATGACATCATTATCTGCGGCAACCTCTAGCATGTCTGGGCTATTCATATGAGACCTATGTCCATCAAGTACAAGCAAATTTTTACCTGCCGATTTTCGTGGGATGAAATGTTGAGTCATCCAACCTATTAATAATTCACTGATGAGGTAAGCGCGCGCTCTCTCTCTCTCTCTCTCTCTCTCTCTCTCTCTCTCTCCTCATCTTCATTACTGAACCTGGTGGTGAACCTCTCTCATATATAGGTTTTGCGTAAACGCCTTTAGAAATACAATAAGGGGGTAAAAATTGCCTCTCCGCATTGCAACAAGCCATAATTGTTATTGTTTCTCCTTTTCGGAGCTGGTCACAATATGGACATCCTTGCTGCCTTTCACTGCAATTACTTTAATGGGTTCGTTATTCAATTCTAGCCCAATCTCATCGCAGTTCCAGATGCAGTCTGGTTTCTGCAGAAGATCCTTTTTGGTCAAAATAGATCTTAAAAGAGTGAAATAATTTTCAACTTCCACACGATTCATGCCTTCTGTTCTTGCTCGACTGATTCCTTGCGCTTTTCTTACAGTTAAATCTGGATTTCTCCACATAAACAATGCAACCCAAGCTTTCTCCGCCATCTTCTGTTCGCTATTAAAAGTATGTTTCTTACCCAGTGTATCTGCTAAAGAGTATGCCATATACCTTACATCACGTTGTGTTGGTGCGAACCCAACTGCCTGAATTTTTTTGATGTGAGTGGATAATTTATTTTCCGTATCGACACCTAGTTGAAAATCTGGACCCAACGTATGCTTTTTAAAAACATTTCTTTGTAATATATTTCTCAAGGTTGATTCAGGAATTTAGGACTGTCTACCTGCAGCACGTATGGTTAAAGAGTAATTTTTATAGCTTCTGTAGCTCTTCGCAAATCCTCCTCTTACCAAGAAACTTTTTTCAACTTTCTCACATAAACGTTAGGCATTCTGACATATAAGGAAATATTCCAAGAATAAATACTCTGTATTAGAAAAAAAGAACTCCGAAAAAACTATACATGTTATGTTTCATCTTATACTGTAATTTTCCTTTTGTTATATATAATGCAAATAAACGCAGCAGATAAGACTAAAACAACAAAGAGCATGCTTCATTTATGTTTGATATTGAAATTAAGTGAGTGAACGAGTTTATTTCAATCTCTCCTCTCATTGAATCAAATGAAAACCCTGCGCAAATTATCCTAGCTAGCGCTTGCGCAGTCACGTGGTCACCATGGAAAGTTCCGCAGTAAATCACAATGGCATGAAACACTAGTCTAAACAAATAACTAACATAGAAACTATTTATTTACAATTATAATTTGAGGAAAACACTTATTATGAAAATATAAGAACCAGTCCTGAAAATTCAACACTTATTTGGCATAAAACAAGCACAAAATTGGTAATGAAACCCAAATAAACGCTTGAATCGACACATGAATTGAACTAAAGCCTCTACGAGTCATGTGATTACTGCTCCTCGCGCGTCTGCGCACGCATCTTTCCCCTTATACTTAAATTAAGAAGGGCGCAAACTCTCCTACCGCGCAATCTATCCTTGCTTTAGCTAATACTTTTTCTTTTCAAAGTGAACGTAATTTTAGGATACGGCCTATATTCAGGGGTGGATTATTCTTGGGTCGTTACAGTAAATAAGCTCTATTATGATATTATTAATGTATTTCATATTGTTTTAATTATTATCTAGCACCGCGTCTTACTACCCGTTCGGGTTATAAGCTTAAGTACTAATTACGCTAATGGATTAGAGCTTGAGAAGGTTGAATTTAGAGGAAGTGAACCCGCATTTGCGTGGAGTAAGAGTCTAAAACCATTTATGAAAAACCACCCCTGGTTCACCCGACCGAGATTCGAACCTCGAGCTTCCCATCCTTGGCAATCTAGCTAAACGTGAAACTAGCGCATTTGCTAACTACGCCATCGAAGCGGGTCATGTATTTAATAACAATGATAATACCTGACGTTGACCATGCCTTATTTAGTAGACCTATAAAAGTAAATTTTTTAAGGGTTTGTCAGTCCAAAGAAAGGTTTGTTTTTTCCAAAATTGTTTTTAAAATGTAAGTCTAATATAACATAGTGTGGCAAAATATATTATTCTTGTGGTTTTTCCAAATGTTATCAAACCATGTTTATGACGAAAGAATTTTATTTGAGACTGTTTAAACCAATATTTAAGTTTGTTATGAGGAATTATCCAATATTTATTTTCCATAGTATAAGGTATCTCACTAGGTATAGTTATTAAAGAGGAGCAAGGTTGAATTTAGAGGGAAGTCTACCCACATTTGCATGGAGGGTGAGTGAAAACAATCTAGGAACATCCCCCCTCTGTACACCCGACTGGGAGTGTAGCCCAGATATCTCCCTTATCATCAGTCCAGTCCAACACGAAAATAAAAACCTAGACCGTTAGGCCATTGAGGTGGGTCATTAACATTTTAAAATGGTTTTAGTAAGACTTATAACTTAATCTGACTGTGCCTAGACCAGTAGATGATAATGTGTTTGTCAGACTCGGCTTGAAGAAAGAATCTATTTTCTCTTTGGTCTCATGATGTAAAGGTTCAATTTACAACTTTTGCTCTTCGAAGAAGGGAGATGGTGTCTTCAATATTATTGTGTTCTATTACCTCTCTTATAGTTTGGCCAAACTGACAAGCGCGCGAGTGAGCCAGCAACTGCGTGGCTAAACTGGCGAGTGAGCGAGCAACTGCGTGGATAAACTGGCGAGTGAGCGAGCAACTGCGTGAATAAACTGGCTAGTGAGAGAGCAACTGCGTGGCTAGACTGGCTAGTGAGAGAGCGACTGCGTGGATAAACTGGCGAGTGAGTGACTGCGTGGCTAAACTGGCGAGTGAATGTGCAACTGCGTGGCTAGACTGGCTAGCGAGAGAGCGACTTCGTGGATAAACTGGCGAGTGAGCTAGCGCGATATTAGTAGACTGATCCTAATCTCAACGACTTTGGTAAGCTTGTTTGTTCACTTAAATTTAATTTTAAACAATTCTTTACTTTACAGAATGTTTTTTTTTTATCATTTAAAATTAAATTCTCACTTTGATTCTTTTATTTATTTTTACAGTAGCCATGATGATGGTACTTATATTACCGAAACATGTCGGCAACATCTAAAACAGCTTTCCTCTAAACGTTGTTTATTGCTAAAAGGAGTTACGGGAAATAACAAGACTGGACTACTACCCAACCATCACATAATTATTGTTATTTTGTTTAATTTGTTATAACAAGAACTATAACTACCGTTTTCATAACTTTGGGTGTGACTAAACCTGGATTTAACTTTTCATCCCCATGGGTTGTATTGTAAACATTGACTTTATTTTTTAAATTTTTCGTTGTTAATTTTGTATTTTTAAATGGTTGTTTATGTACTTTTAGACTTGTCGTCAACTTATATTTTTTTCATTAACTGTTTGACGATGTTATTTTAATATATGTTATTAAAAATGTGTATATATCACTATGTTATAATTTTAAGCACAATTCAACAAGAAATTTTAATCTTAAGTCATTCAATTTTCATATTCTAAATATTTTTTTAAATTAATATATTTTACTTATTTATAATATTACTGGGTGCTTATCTTGGGTTGTGTCTAAATCCTAGCCACAATCATTATCACTCCTTACTGTATTCTATTTAGAATGTTTTCTAAAATGATAGACTGATCCTAGTTTATTCGTGAAAACGTCACTTCTCACATCTCTGCTCATCGAAAATTCTTACAAAAAATATTGCATGCTTATAAAAAAATTAGGAGTGGGGATTCTTATTTGTAAAAGCCTAAGTTTTAATTATAATATTGAAGTATTAAATATAATGGTTCTATATATATATACATATATATATATTGTTTATGGACTTACAAATTAAATTAGACCAACAGTAGCAAAATAGGTGCTTAACCTATCAATAATAATAAAAAGTTGAATATAATGTCAAATTGAAGTTTTCCTACCACACAATAAAATTGGTCATAATGATCGTTGGCTAAACTGGAGCGCACAGTCTAGCTTACAGGCGCTGAACAATCTTACTGTATGTTGATACAGTAAGATTGGCCGGCGCCTGTAAGCTAGACTGTGCGCTCCAGTTTGGCCACCGCACACTATAACCAATGTGTTCTTATTTTATTTTTAATGGCTCACTCTCCTAGTTTGGCTGTACAATTATTTGTATCGGTGGACACAAGGGCAAGACGTCAGGCACATATAATCTTGTTTTTTTCCCTACATGTGGGTACACTTAAAATAAACCTACATCCATACTCTCTACTCTACTAGCATAATTAATTAAAATGCTACCTGCTTCAGTGGTCAAATAATCTAAGGCCTCACTATCTCAATAGACTGTACTGCCGATGACGAGGAGATCAGGGCTTGAATCCCACTTGGAGGTACTGAGAGAGTTACCCCCCTAACCCCCATTTTATTTTCCACCATCCCTCCATGCAAATGCTGGTGAGCTTCCTCTAAATTTAAACTCCCTAATTTCTAGCACATTTGTGTAATTAATACATAGGCTTATACGGATATACTAAAAGAGTATTAAAATGTGGCGCAAAACTAAATTAAAATCCAGGAATTAAATTTCGGTGGAGAAAAAACATATCGTATCCCTTCTTGGGGAAACTATTTTAACTTTGGTATTTGAAGTACCCTTTTAACATGTTCATTATATCAACAAACCAACATAAAGTATGAATAGATGAAAAAATAAAAGGTATGGAACTCCGCACGGACTTTCTCGCTCTGTTGTTTGAAAATGGAGATATTTACTCAAAACTCGTAATATATGTGAAACGAAATAATATACACTAGCAAACTCGAGCATAAATTGCACTATACTCATGTGAAACTTTTTTTGTCCTAGTTTTGAATTCTACAATTTTGATTTTAAAGAATTAATGTCCTCATTTGTATGTTTGAACCGATAAAAAAAAAGTTCAATGTTGGGTCCACAAGGGTCAACACTTCGTATTAAAGTTTCAACTTCCGGTTAGTATTTTCGACATTTTATTAGGTGTTGCAAATCTTCATGCCATCGCATTGCTATTAAATTCCTCATTTATAAATTTTGACCAATAAAATGTAAATATTGAATATTGAGTCTAAAAGGTATATAGATCATTGTTGTACAAACATTTCTTCCAGGAGGCTTAAGGAAAAAACATACTTTTAGAGACTTACTTATATTTAATTACTTTATGGCATTGGAAAATTATTGCGTTAAAACTTAAGTAGTATATCTTTACAACTAAATCTCACAAAATTGTATTAATATATTTGCCAATAGTAGTGTGGGGGACCCCTCGCCACAGCCCTCGGGCTATATTTGTGACGCGTTGTTATTGCTAACAGTTGAGGAATTTGTAAACATCCTAACAAGTGAAC
>CABFVZ010004365.1:0-23273 GCA_902151445.1 Timema monikensis
AGTGAAAGTTTTATGGAATTGTCTTAAAACAAACACCCTTCATAAATGGAATAGACAGTTTAAAAACAAACTTATCACCTCTTGAATCTAATACATGATATACTTCTGTAAACATGTGAATATTCAGAAACTAAAAAGGTTTTTTGTTTGCTTACCCCCCACTGAGCCTGGGTGCCTGTGGGTAGCCCCATTGAGCATTGCCTACTTGGGACCTTGGGGGTATGGTTGGTATGCTTCATCTGGTGAGGTAGCAGTGGATGCCTGATCTGCATCCCCCATTGGCAACGCATGAATGATTGAAGTTCCTGGGCCGGCATAGAAGGAATATGCGTGGGGACTTATGTACTGTAAAAAAACAAAACATTTACAAACTCTCAACAACTCTGAGGAAATCGTATATTTTACTCTCTTTGAGATACATGTACAGGAAAAATAAATATGAACAAATAAAAGGATAAAGCAAATGGCTTTCGACTTAAGAGAGAAACACAGTTTACACTTAACACTTGTTCTTTTTTTTACATTCACCACTGTTTCCAAACTGTGGTTTGGGCTAGTTTTTATTCAAGCCATATATTTTCCACTACCGGCTGCAAGGATTGTTGTAGCTTCATGTGTCTTATAATCTAACTTCGAACTAGGATAGTTACAACATCCAGTCACCGGTCATTAATTCATCATTGTGAAAGGATAAGCCCACATTTCACTGATAATAAATTTTTCGGTCATGCCGGGAATCAAAGACTTGGGACCCCTAGCTCAGTAGACAGACACGCTACCAACTGATCTAAAGTGTCAGATTTTACACTTGTTCTGCTTGACAAAAATATTTTTTGTATAAATTTTATTTTTCACTTGTTTTATTCTATTTTTTAAGAGATTACATAAGCTCTGCCTCCTGGAAAAGTTCTGAGAGAACCAAAGGTCAAGCAGGGAGCAACTGATTTTCTTAAAAAGAAACTATATTTTGCGCTGTAAAAGCCATTTTGTTTTTGTTTTTCCTACATTTTTTCTTATTTCTCTTTCCTGTACCTATTGCCAAGGTTAAATTCCGTAGCATCAGCTTGCAAGCAAGCTATATTGACCAAACGGCCGCCAAAATCGTGTTTTAAGATAGTGCCACCATTTGTGGGGAGGGTGTCATGTGGTTAGCATAATGAACCCTCCAGGCATTGATCTCAAGTTATCTAGACCAGAGCCACTACTATTTCATTCAAATATTTCATTTTTCCTCACGAAGCTGAGTTGACCACATTCCAGACTCAATGGTAATAACAAATCTTGACGCACCGAGGATTGATCCCGGGACATCTGGATCTGTAGCCAGAAATTCTGACCACATAGAGGTGGTTAACATGTAGCTATATTACTTAAAAGTAATTTAGTACTTTCATTAAGCCATAGTTAAGAATTCCACTTTTTTTTTTTTTAAATTAATCTTTAAACGAGTAATGTTTTTAGTCTTCATCACAGCAGATTTATCAGCTGAAAATACTAGTCAAGATCTGTGCCGGGTTTTTTTTTGTTACATTGAGTAGGCTTAGCTTCCCCTTTCTTTATGTTGGATGTGTTTAGAAACATAAATGTATAATTGCCATGGAAATGTATTAAGTTAAATATAAACAAAAAATGACCTTTAGCATTATTTTTATTAATGATTTTTAACCATACAAATAAAAATAAGCAAAATAATTTTCCCTGGCATTCTATGATCTGAAGTTTCCAATTTTTATCGACAAATAAGTCATAACATTTTAAGGAATTTATTTACAGAAAATAAAAATCGTCTTAAAAAAACTCCATTTTTAAATTAGCAAATGTAGACTTAACTTACAGAGCCAGCTGTGCTGAATTGTAAGGCTGACATCTGCGCAGTCAACTGGGGCATATATTGTACAGAGCTATGATCAGCTGAAGGCATCATCTGCAACAAATCAAATTCAAATTTCATTTATTAAAACCTACACAAGTTGGTAGACCTTAATTAGTCCTAAACATTTGTCTAGTGGAGGTAGTGTAAAAAGAGTGAACAATAATCTACTCTTCATTTTAAAATCCATATTGTGTTTATCTTTAGATGTACCTTTACTTGTTTCATGTACCTTTTTCAACATTTTAATAACTATTGGTGACCTGGCGGTCTAGGGGTAAGGTGTCGGACTTCTATGCTGGGGTACAGGGTTCAACTCTCCGTCGCGGCACAGATTTATCTGATTACCAAACCCTTCCTTCACCTCTGACAAGATATCTTGTGAATGTGGGGAACACCAGACCTCCACCGTGGTTCGGATTCCACGTTAAACTGTAGGTACTCCATTTCATCTCACAATTTCCCTACCATTACACATTAGCGTGTGTATAACCTGAACAGGTAGTAAGACGTGGTGCTAATAATAATATTAATAATAATAACTATTACAAATATAAAATGATTCCATTCAAATGATTTGGTTGGTCAATTAAATTGTAAGTCTATAATATTCCTGATCAAAATGTTATCTGACCAAGCACACTCTAGATTTGATTTGAAACACAATAGAAACATGAATATAGCCCAAGGTATAAATGTCCAGGCTCATTTAGTCTGGTTTACCAGTGATTTGAGAGGTCAAAGTTCAATTTCCATAAGCTTATCATGGGTGTTTTTTAATTCAAATTATTTTTGACTCATCCCTACTAAATTAGCATACAGTAGGGCCCTACTCATACTAGTTCCAGAGCCTCGATGTAAAGGAGAACAGACTTTTTTAAGCTTTCAAATGCATATAAAATCCTAATATCATGTTTAAACTTTATATAAAGTGCGCAGATAAAAACAATTGAATGAAAACTTTCAAATTATCATTTGATAGATAAAAGCATTTGATCATCATTACTTTTCTGCCTACCCTCTCTGGCATTGTGTTGAGCTTTCAGTTCTCAAAATAGATGGCGTTGCTAATGTTAAACAAACTGGTGAATTCCAGCCATCAGGTTGGCAGCATTACTGGTTTGTTTAAACAATTGGGAGGTTAGCTGACCATTAATCGGTAAAGGTAGCAAGCAGACTTTTCCTAGAACTGATAGAGATAAGAAGTGTAGTGCAATACTGTAAAGTGTGTAGGCGACTAAGTTGGACTAAACGTGGGGAGATAAATCGATAAAACACTTGTCATACATTCACACACGCGAGCAGAAAAATTAGCCTATCCATCCCAGCCAGCTAGACGTTTCTATCTGGGGGTACAAGTCCCTGATTAGGGTATTTTGGGGAGATCTTATTCAAACGTTTCCTTCTACTCTCCCATGCAAATGTGGGTATATTTATTTAGTTAATTCTGCCTGTTTAGGTATGAACTAATTATGCTAGTGGGTTAGGGATGAATATGTTTCAATTTAGGGGAAGTATACCCTCATTTGCGTGGAGAGAGAGTGGGAAAATATTTAGGAAATATCACCCAATCACGATTGAGTCACTATCTCCCAGTCATCGGCAGACTAGTCTATTGCGATAGCGACTCCTTAAATCACGTGGCCACCAAAGTGGGATATATTACCAATCCTCATGTCTAAAAATAACTAAACGATTTAAATAAAATGATACCAAATCTTTAAAAATTACTTTAGAGGGGCGGGAGGGATCTAACGCGAGGGGAGGGAGGAACTAAAATCATGTAAAAAAAAAAAGCCTTACATAATTTAAGGATGGCTCCCTTGCAATAAAAACTTATGGGCCATAGATACAAGGCATAGCAGCCGGGTCATGTTATTGAGCATAGTAGAAACTAACGTAGGTCATTGCTTTATAAATCACCTTTTAAAAAAGTTTTGAACTATTTTTTCAAATGAATATCTGGGGAGGGTAGTGATAAATAATACTGTATACTTAATTTTAGAGAAAAAATTATTTAAGGTAAAATTAGAGATTTTGTCACTAACTATTATAACCTATAAGAGAGAGTATTTAATGATTTTGTTGTACCATTTATTTGCATTTTCAGGATTCCTACAGTATTTGTAAAAAAATTCTCCCTGACTTTTTCCCACGTTCCCTGACCAATTTCTCATAAAATTTCTACTATAACTTTACAATACTATACATGTGAAAATATTAATTTGAATACATTTATTTCGGCCTCCTTTTCCTCTACAGCCGACCTTGCCTCACCTCTCATGGAAGAATAAGAAAGCAGACGTCTTGCAAATCAGTTCAGGGAAAATGATGGAAAAATAATTAAATATTTCTAACCCTATAAAAAAGTTGTAACAAATTTGATTCACTTTGGTATCATGTGCAGAAATACGTACTAAATAACAGGCCACTAAGAACATACTAAAAAGTTTGGTATCATTAGTCTTATTTTACCTAAACTGTACATGTCCTGAACTGAATAGCTCACAACAGGAGTAACTGTGTCCGCTTTCATATTATTCATGTCTCAAGTCAATTTTCTTTTTATTAAAATTATCAAAAGTCATACAATAAGATACTGTGCTATATTTAATAAAGTGAAGCTTGTTTCTTCTTGAGTTCTTGCAGTTGCCATCCTTAATTTTTTTTTTTTCCTTCCAAATCTAATTTCCTCTTTTCTGCCTTCTTGTCTTCTTCACTTCTTTCCTGCTTCATCTCCAAATATTCATGATAGGTTTCCGAGCACCTCTCACGTAATCCAACATCTTTTGCTAATGTGTATGTTTTTAATCCCTCCTGCTTCTTGTATCTCTCATCATGAACATATTTTCAACCAGTAAAGGTTTAATGATTGTAAAACTACCTTCACCAGTTGCATTCCAAAGCGACAAGGCAAATCTTTATTACTTCCCAAACATGTTTATAGTTTGCATCTCCTATTAGAAAGCTACCAGTGTCAAGTTCTACTTCACTAAACTGGTCACAAGGACAAAATATTTCTTGAAGCTTGCAAGTATTCTTTCTTGGCATTTTCAGCCAGAACATCATTTATGATGTTGGCATGGTTGAGTTCCTCCAAAAGAAAAGAAAATCTCATTCTGGCCCAGTTGAGGTGAATGTTGAATAACATAAGGATCCAATGAAGACAAACCTTTCACAGCTTTCTGTTTTAAGAAACTTTCTTTCTTGTAGTTTTGCAATCATGGTGGTTAACATACTTCGGCACTCGTGTATAGATTCTAGTTTTTGTCTTTCTGTTACTGTGATTGCAGTTTCTCATAACAAACGTTTTGTTGCAAATCCTACATCAATATTTTTGCCAAGGATCAAATTTTCTGATTTTTTTGTGTCGAGAGACAATAACTTTGGACCCGTGTACTTCATCAGATCAGGTTTCACACAACTCATAAGGTGTCTTAGAAGTTTCTCTACAGCTTCAAAAAGATATGGAGTCGGTTTTGATGTCTGGAACCATTGCAGGAAAGGCTGACATTCATCTTCAATTGTCTTGCAGAGAGCTAGTTTACACTTTAGTTTAGGCTGCTCTTTTCAGTGTCTCTACAGGTTTTGTTTTAGGAAGTTTTGCTTCTTTGAGAAACTTAACCTGGTCCCAAATTTGTAATGCCTTTTGAAAGCACTTTGCATTCTCTGACCACCGCACACCACACCACTGCACACCACAGAACTTCAATGGATAAGATGCACATCCTGTCAACTGGGTAAACAATGCTCGACGAGCTGGAGTCAGTGAACAGGTAGTACATGTGATGCAATAAGTTATTTATATCCCAATCAACAGACCACTCCTGTTCTCAAGGAACCATGAACAACATGAAGCCCACATGTTCCCAGATTTAGCAAACTACATACTTCATTGTCTGTGACAGAATTTAATGTGTTCCTGAAGAAGTGTTATAAACTTTAAATTGACATTTGGGCCATCCATTGACACTTGTATCAACTTAGAGTGGAAGAGGAGAAATACCATCCAGAAAATGCGGTGCTCTTATCGAAAAACACACTGTTTAAGTAACGACTGATGTTCATTTGTCCTTTTTGAATAACTTTATTCAACACTTCATCAAAACAAATTACAAAGTTGTTACATGATTTAGGAAAAGCTACCCTCAGTAGACCCGACCAGGACACTGAAGTGGGTATCTGTTATTTAATACGGTGTTTGCAGTTTTCAAACATTTATAGGATTTACACAATTTTCCAGAAATGTTTGTGGGGAATAATTTTTCATCCTATTGGTAAATTTTAACTTTAGTAATATCTCCATGGTGTCAGCCTGCAAGCAGGCTATACCAATCAAGCCCTCCAGCCTTATATCTCAGTTTTCTAGACTGAAGCGCTACTTATTCATTCAAGTAGCTCCTCATTTGTCCTCACGAGGTTGATTTTTGTTCCGTTTCAGTCCCACTGCTTCACAGACAGAATTGGAAGCCAGTAAATCTGACCACTATACCACAGAGGCGGTCGGGTATCAACTATTTACTTTGTGGCATTGGGAACACAAAGTTCATTAACTTTAATGGTTTTAAATATGTTTCTTATCATCGGCTCCATGTTGTGGTCAATATTGCAAAAGTGCTATGACTGAGCACTGAGTGCGTAAATTAATCAGCTCTAGTAAGTTTGCTAGTTCGATTCCCTGTAAGAATGAAATTACTTAGTACTAGCGTGATACAAACTCAGCCAAGGAACAAGAGATTTTGAACATACTATAAGTGTGTTACAACAGAGTGTTAGTAACATTTACTTTCAGCTAAGAGGTTTTTTTTNGAAACATCAGAATAATTGTTATATAGAAATCTTTATTTGTATCTTAATTTTGATATTATTTCTACAGTAAATAAAATAGTATCGCTACTCAATTAGTAGATATAGATAGACTAAGCGTCAGTAATATGCCTATCATTAAAAATACTTAGGCTTTACGTCAAGCAGTTAAATAATTAATTATATTTTTTGAGTTTATTTGTGAGCCCTTTCTTCCATCAACCCATGTTTCACAAACTTGTTATTCACAAGGATATAAAATAATATTGTATAAATACTTTTCCACCTCAAAATTTATACAATATATTTTATCAGCATATGACCCCAAGTTAATTTAATTCTACAATGTACAAACAAGTCTCTCAGTGGTCAATTCATCATTGCCCAAGTGCAAGAAGCAATTTTAGGGATGGTTGAGTAATCACAACCTATGCCTTTGTCACTGCTCCTCTGACTTCACATTCACATACTTTCCCTGACAAACGAAAGGAGCTGTTCCTTTTTGTCACTGGTCAGTTTGAAACAAACCTATTACTGTATGCCCATTTGTTTTATCTGAGTTTCTACTGTTTTCTCTCGGTTAAGGTGACTGGCCACCACTACTTTAGGCAACATGTTTACAAACTAGGCCCTACCAAAGTTGTAAGCAACGATTATAAATACAAGCCTAGCCGACCAGAGCATATTCCCCTCCAAAATAATAAATACTTCATTCATTTTACCCAAAAACAACTCCCAAGAAACAACAAACAACACATCATTACATGTAACCAATCTTTAAATATCAATTTTACTCTATATTGATTTAAATTTTATCCAAAATTTACTTGATATTGCAATCCAAATTTTAAAACAAAACAATGATATTATCAAAAAAGAATATATATAAATATTATCAAACAAGAATTAAAAAAATAATGATATGTTGTGATGACGTCGGGTGTTCCACTCCATTCCACCAGCTGTTTCTTCTGCTAGCGCGTGCGCGTTGTTCCATCGGCTCCGCTGGTGATGCGTCGTAGACTCGTAGATGTGGCTGGTCCTCTATCCAAATCTCGAGCCCCGCGTTGTTGCGCCATTTTTTAACAAGTCACCCGCTTCTGTCAGCTGTTTTGATCAGCAGCCTCATCGTTGGACGCTATTTTGTACCCAGTCACCCATCCTATCTTGCTTCTCTTCATAAAAAGTTGTTGTCCACGGCAGTCAGTTGGTTCCAGTAGAGCATCTCGGGGTTATATAGATAATGGTGGGGGTAGATGGACACAGCCGATTGAAGAGATACTATTTAGTGTAGAATTTGAAGCTTTATTTTAACTGAATATTATACATGTTGGTACCACGGTTACTTAATTTAGAGAAACAAATTATTTATGACATTGATACGGATAATTATTTAGCCACCTGGTCTACATTTCTTTCTACCCATTTCGAAATCCATCTCTACACGTTACGAAAAAGTACTTTGTGAATACAGGTCTTATCTGTTTGCGTGCTACCCGGCGAGTGTCGCGTCTCTGAAGCTTCCTTTTCACATAGGGTCAAACACAGACAAAAAATGTATTTACCAGTTTAGTTCTCTCAGTATCTTGAACGTATTAATATGTAAACAATGGCAAACTAATATAATCTTATAGAAATGGTTGAGAGCTAAGGGTCTAAAACCCTGACAACTTTACAAACAGGTCCGGCATGAACTGGCTCGTCTCTCTTGTCACAGGCAGTGCTATAACAGGTCGCAAATAACGTTGCCCCTTGTCTGTCTCAGGCAGGGCTGGAACAGGTCTGGAGAAACCTTGTTCCTTTATACTCCGGAGATATTTTGGAGCAGTCGTACAGTAGAAAGGAAGTGGATACATCGTGTTCTTGTCACAGCGCTGAGATCAGTTCCGGCACAACCTTACTTATCTATTATAGGCCTAATTTAGAGTTGGTTTGAGGAGTCCCAAATGAGTTTTGAAGGGTAAAGCTTTCGTAGTTCAAAACACTATTTCCTCAATACAAGCACAGTATGTAATGTATTCTCACAATAAATTGTTATGTTGATGATGAACATTGAAGGGGCCCACTTGTCAATCAAATTATTCAAGGCAAGATTCAGCAATCTATGGTCCACTGACTTGTTTTATCTAGCCCACAAAATATTTCGAAAACAATTGTGTTCAATAAATAGAATTAATAGCTAATTGCTACATGAAAAATGTAAAGTTAAACATTTTTTCAAATAGGTCCCACAATTTTTTTTAATGCATATGACCCGCATTATTGAAAAGGTTGCAGACCCCTAGTCTCTGGCGTTACTCTTGCAATAAACAGAGATTGGTGTTCAATCCCGGTTGGTTGCAATGAGGATGGTTTTCATAAATGTTTTCTACTCTCATTTCACACAAATGTGGGTGCACTTCCTCTAAAATTAACCATCCTCCTCGTTAACACATTAGCTTAATTAGTGCATAGCCTATAAACCGAACGAGCTGTAGACGCAATGCTTAAAAAATTAGGCTGGGAGTAGTTTTGTATATAGGTCTGTGACAAAAAGGAGCAGGTAAAAGGAACAGGTCCAATGTTGGAGCAGTAGCAGATTGCCCCTGTGACCTGTTCCACTAAAGTAGACTTTTTCCCAACCCTAACCATTTTAACCAATGAAAAATGTTCAGCCATGCCAGGAGTCAAATCCAGAAACCTTAGTTCACTAGGCAGATGTGCTACCAACCAAACTAAGGTGTCGGACATTAATGACTTTATTAAACTTCCCCATTTCTTTAATGTATACTTTTAAAGATGTTCAATAACTTTTTTGAGACAAGATATTGAAAGAATGATACCAGAGGAAGATTAAATATATATTTTAAAAATTAGCACGCACTGGGATGTTAAAGAAATAAGGGAGGAAGATTTTAATTATTTAATTATAAACCAACTATTTTTTTAAGACTTACATCAACCTGAGCCATGTGAGCCGCGGGTTGCATGACATACTGTGGCATGGTCACACCCCAGGGAGCGCTGGGTAGTGTATAACCTTGCATTGTTTGTGTCTGGTAGTGGCGCGAGTATTGCGCAAGTGAGGGTGCCAACATGTGTTGACCTGCCACACCATTGGGAGTCATGCCGCTGGGGTCGTACCCCGATGGACCGCCCTGTAAACAATTTAAAAAAATAAGCATCAGAGAAGATTTATTTTTAAATATAAAAATGAATTTTATTTTTGAAATAATTAAAATTATATTACCAATATATGTTGGTAAAATTCTACTAATTTTTAATGGATGACCAACTTCAACAATTACATGCCTATACATTTTAAAATCTTGACCTTTTGGTCTGGTGTAGGAGCAACATTTGAGGCATACTGCAACAAGAGGGGAAGGGGGTTAATGGTACGAGGCCCAGGCCTGAGGTTCAAGCTCAAGAGGAACTTCCCGATAGAAACCAGACTAGTCTTTTAAAACTATTTTATTATTCTCGGCCTGGCATCTATTCCTTAACCTTGACTTGCTGACAAATGAGTTTATGACACCTTTTACTAACACGTTTGAAAACGTTTCTCACCATTATATAATTGCATTATATATAACAGAAGTACCCTGCAGGGTGCCCTCTTTACTGATTTTTTTTTTACTATTCAAAATTGCAAAATTTTGGCTTTGAAATTTGTGCACCTGGGCTAATAATTTTAAAATTTCAGACCTCTATATGCGGTAGATATTGTGCAATACTCATGACTCGAGCTGGGATTTTTATAAGCACAATTTGTATGTAAAAAAATTAATGACCTACAAACTCTCCATTTTATTATTAGTATATGAATGTGGGGAATGCCAGACCTCCACCATGGTTCGGATTCCACGTTAAACTGTAGGTCCTTCATTTCATCTCACAATCACTCTACCATTACACGTTAGCGTTAAGTGCGTATAACCCGAATGGGTAGTTAAGACGCGGTGCTAATAATATTATTAATATAGATTCTAGTTTGATTTATAAAATACATTTTTTTAAATAAGATCTATGATAGTGTTTAATTTATTTATAGTACTGGTATGCTTTAAAAATAACAATTTATTATAATCAATTAATTAATGTACACAAACCAAAGAGCGGATTGACAAAATAAGCAAAAAGGCCGTCGCAGGTTCAACATCTCAGGACCCTTAGTTAAAAAAAATACTTTTCACAGGGATTGTCCATACAATATAATTCTGTGGCTGCCTGTACAAAACTACAACTCCTGCGTTCCAATGCATTTATGACAGTTCATCATCATACTAGACCCCATCAGTAAGCTACTAGTTCTTACATCGCCAGTCTCTCTCCAGATGCGTTGATCGGGGTTCTTGTATCCAATCCTCTTCTTGTTACCACCGTCTGCAAATTTTACCAGTAATGGATCCCGGCATTCGGGAACAGACTTGCCGTTCAATGCTTGTATTATATAGTCACACTTTTCCTTGGACTCCATTCTGAAACACAGAGCTTCCTAGATAACGTAGAACTAAGCACAAACACAAATCATATATTACATTAAATTACAAGAGTAAAACACTGTATAAAAAAAAGAAAATTCAAACATTTTAATAGTCTTTTAAATAATTGTAAAATGGGTGAAGATGGTCTTTTTAATTATTATTTTCTTATTTTTCTAATATTTCATTATTATGCTAGCTGATTATGTAACTTTATTAAGGATAGCCAGAAGTCCCTATAAAAGCATCTTTTAAACCATGTTTCACTAAAATTTAAAGCAACTAAAATCTGCGATATCCCATATATAATATAGTTGACCACCTTCAAAGGCTGTAGTAAAGCAAATGGTAAACACAGTCAAAACAATTCAATAGTACAGCACTAAGTGGTCATTTTCACAAATTCAAAAAATATCAAAACAGTTTTTTGTAACTTAACTAGTAAACTGGTTTCTATTCAAATACCATCATTTTTTTTTTAAACGATATATGACCATCTTAACTACCCTGCAAGTTTTCACCCCTAAGCTAAAATGCTGTATACAAATTATTATTTTTTGTCACTTGTCAACCAATTTGGATGCTGTTCAATGGTGATTATGTCGATGGTGATTATGATTAATTTTACCTTAATTTAAATGTGCATTTTAATTACAAAAATGAACAGTGAGAGTAGGATCACAAATGTAAATGTGTTGTTTTGAGGTATGCAGTCACTAATACCAATGCACTCGAGTGATTTCAGAATGACATGAGCATATTCTTCCCGTGGCTACCTCCTTCAGTCTACCCCCGCACACTCGGTCAAATGGGCATTCCACAGGCCACATCTGCGCATTGCAGCATGCTCCAATGTAGTGGATTTTGCATCATTTGATTTTATAAGATGCATAAAACAAATTTATTTTCAGCAGCTTGGTAAACACTATCGGGTGACAAGCTTTAGACAATTTTATGTGAGAATCACTAACCTGGCGAATCCTACACCTTTAGATTGACCACTGGTGTCCCTCAGTATCCTTGTTGAAATAACCTGACCAAATTTAACCAACATCTGGTCTACGTCGTTTTCTTTGTAGTGGAGTGGCAAGTTTGCTATATATAGGTTTGTGGGATCTTGTTCTTGCTGCTGTTGAAATAAAATATTAATCTTTAAACAAGTGATGATTGATTCACAGTCTTAGCAAAAAAAAAAAAAATCTTAATTATTTATTGTAATAGGCTTTAAATCATATTTAAGTTGTGTGTTTATGTTTCACTTTATTTTTTAGTGTTGACGAGTCTGCTAGACTATAGTTAAGTTTTTTTTTTAAATTTGAACTTCAACTAAAATAAAATCTGGAGACAGGTAAAATAAACAATATTACTACTATGCAGCTCAGTGTTAAGTTTGATACTAGCACATTTAAATAAGAGAATAAATAATGATTTTCATATCACTTTATACATCATTTCTACAAACTCATTTGAAGAGAAAATAAAAGGCACATAAAGAGGTTAGATGCTGCGGATGTTTTTAAACTACCTAGGTAGACTCTTATCAAGAATCATAGTTCCAAGTGTTTTTACCAGCCTCTCTCTTTGTCTACAGACTTTATGGGCTCCCTATTGATAAAGATTAAGGTTATTGGCTATTAAAACTTTTCTAAACCAATGGGGTGTGGATGAGATTCAAAGACATTAGAAAAAATGTGCCCTCATTTACATGGAAGGAGGGGGAAACCAATTAGGGTAAAACTACTCTCAGTAAATACAACTGGGACTGGGTCTGACATCACCCAGACTTTTCATCGGCAAACCAGACTAAAAAAACGACATCTAGTCTGTGTTCACAACTTATAACCTATAAGTTATGTTTTGACCAAAAAAATCTAGTTTACATTCAAAACTTATAACCTAAAAATTATGTTATGAAACTTGTTATAAATGTACTGTATTTTCAAAAGAATTCTAAAACTAGCTTGTGATGATTTTTCTGCTTGTTTATAGTTTTTAAAAAGCGGCAAATTTTCCAAGTGTTTGTAGCCTATTTAAAAATTTTCCCACATGTTTAAAATTGTAGCTCCGTCCGTTTTTTTTAATTTATAACTAAATATTTGTACATAAAATATATTTTAATATTTTACTATAGGTTTTATAATATTGTAAATTCAAAAAAACTCTTACATAAAAGTGTGACCACGTTTAATAAAAAAAAAAAACAGACTAAGGGGGCGTTAGAGTATTACAAGTATATAAGCAAATTTTTGGCCATTTTGGACCCCCTACCCCCTTTGTAAGCAAAAATAAGTAAAACCCATCTTACCCTCCAACCCGTATTGCTTACAACTTTTTTGTAACTGTTCAAAGGAATATTATTGGATAAAAAATAAAACATGGGTTTGTGTGGATAAAGCTTTTGAGTGAATGGTTTGAAATTGAACAGGGTGTTAAAAGAAGGCTGTGTTTTGTCTCCATGATTATTTTAACAAAATCATGAATAAGTGTATTAGGGATGTTTTGAGGATGTGGTTGGTGTAAAAATAAGCAATGTGAATGTGAGACTGCTGGTATCCGCAGATGATGCCGTATTAGTAGCTGAGAATGAAGGTGGCTTGTAGAATGCATTAAATCGTTTGAATATGGCAACAAGCAGAATGGAACTTCATATAAATGTCTCCAAAACTAAGATGATAGTTTTTGATTTGATAAGGACGGATCAGGAATGATTGTCAGCTCAGAATAAATGGAAGGATATATAGTGAAATCGATAGACAGGTGAGTACATCTCGGAGAGTGGACTATTGCAAAGAATGAATATCAAAAGGGGCAAAGATGGAAGTATATAAAAAGTGTGCTAAAGCCAAGATTGTTTTATGGATGTGAAGCTTGGTTTGTCAGGAGAAATACCAGGGCAAGGTGAATACAATTGGAACTAAGATATTTAAGAAATGTAAGTGGAAAAACTCGAATGAACAGAGCTAGTAATGAATGATTGATGAAGGAGTGCAATTTGAAAGGAAGTCCAATAGGTAAATGGGAAAGAAGTGTGTTATGATGGTTTGGGAATTTTGAGAGAATTAGTTTGGATCAAGTGACAAAACAAATATATGATGGTAAAGTGTGTGAATCAAAAGGTGTGAATCAAAAGGAAGGTGAGGCCTTATTAAGATGTGGCTCATCAAATAAGTGTTTTAATAATAAATGAGCATCCATGCATGACTTGGTGTATGGGTGTTTTTGAATCAAAGGGAGTTATACAAGGATAAGGAGTGAAGGAAGTATGCAAGGATAGGGAAGTGTGGAGAAAGTTAGTGAGGATGGATTAAGTATGGAGTTGTTTTTTGAGCTATATGCAGTTTCTTGCCTACCCATAAGGGAACAGGGTGATTAAGTATGTATGTATATAAAAATAATGGTTAAATCCATTATTTTTCATAAGGTTTATAAATTTCTGGTAGTTATTAATGTAGAGATGTAAATTAATGCTGCGAAATAAATAACAATAAATACTGTTTTAAATAATTTTAATTTATTGTACTATACTAAATAGGTAAAATTATTTTTTATATATAATTACATTCAATTGAAATTATTAAAAAAAAAGTATTATTAGTGAAGATATTAATTATTATAGTTATAGAAAACTCATTTTTAAACTGATGACCAAAGTGCTTAGGTAATACTTGAACACCCCCAAGGTATCTATCTATAAATAGGGATGAGATCAATTAATGAGGTTTAGATTTGAATACTCAAACTACTAGATTGGGTTTAAAAAGTTTTGCCACATTTTCTGATACAAAGATTTTTTTTTTTCACAAGCAATGCCAACAACGAGGAAGCTCAAAGTACTGCTTATTACTTGCAACAATTTTTAAGACAGTGAACAGAAGAAAACAATACCAATTTTAATAGAGATAAAAGAACAAGATGGATGGAGATGAAAATAGAATATACAAGCAAGTATTGGAACATAATTTTGAAACAGAAGTAATATTAAGACTTGTATTGGTCACAATGATTAACTACTTTAGAATAATTATTTGAAATATATAGTTAGATATATTTGGAACTATTATGGATGTTTTGTCTGCAAGTTTAATTATAGGAATTATTTGTCATGCTTGATTATTACAAAATACATTATCATGCTTTGATATTAACTTATGATTATATATTTTAGAAAAAAAAACTCTATGATATGAATGCAGCAAACTCTATCGAGCGAGCAGCTGTCGCTGTTCGCGATGATAGTGCCAACATTTGTGGATAGAAGGTGCCATGTGGTCAGCACAACAAACTCAATGGTCATTAATCTCAGTTTTCTAAATCAAAGCTGCTACTTCTTTATTCAAACCCCGGACTCCTGTAATCAGGATCACTAACCACTAAACCACAGAGGTGGTCTTATATTTTTAGAAAGTATTCATTTATTATTTTGAAATAATTTTTCAAAAATATTCATAACCATAATATATTTGTTCTTTGAATTTAAAAATGATTGAATCCGTGTCCAAATGTAATTTTTTCAATTTAATGGATATATTTAGATGCGGCTACAACTGTACTTACTGTACTTAACTATAATAGCTTGGCTATTTAATCCAACATAATTTACTTGGTAAATCCCAAAGTTACAAGATTTCAACCCGGTTACTATGGTTGTTGTGTCGATTTTGTAAATATTCCAAGAGTTTGTTAAGCATAAAAGTGTGCTATTAAAGTTAACACTCCTATTATTACTTGACCTAGTAAAACATAGTATAATGATTAAATTGAAGATAAAAGTTTTCACACGAATAGAGATTACCAAGTTAGCAAAGTTGAGCATTACATTAATAGGCAGAGTTACAATTTACACACACATAAAATGGAAAATTAAATCGTGTACTGACATATAATGAAAAATCGATAATCCTAGTTCGAATGAAATTAACTGTTGCTTTAATACTTAAAAACATAATAACCACATTTGGTATAAATAAAAAAAAAATTAATCTTAGCAGATTTAAGGTGGGGATGTAGAGGACATGAGCAAAGGTCAGCGTTTTTGCAGCTTTATAGCTTTTTTTTTTGGCCAAAACAAACAAAATAATGCTCCAGTTAAAACAGAGGGTTTAATTTTCTTCACATGGTGATATAAACACTTGTTGAATCTATGTTTGTACTGAAGCGATATTTGATTTATTTCGACCAAATAATCTTTTGATGTTAAAACTTCAAAAAACACTGAACCGTTCTCGCCTTCTCCACCTTAAGCAATTTAAATTTGTGTTCTCAGAAATTTCGCTTGGTATTGATCTAAAAATAATTCACAACACAATTTTATATTATGTGAATAAACATTACTGTCACAACAACAAATGCCAAAATGTTGTATCAGTTTTAGCCTTAAAAATATTTACATGATAAAAATAAAAATAAGTTGCAATTAAAAGTATTCAAGCAACAATTTAGTGTTCCATGTTTTACTCTCCCTTTCTCTTGCATTGCACAGGCATGCAAACGTACAGTGGGCGGTCTACGGCTACGCATCCATGCGATACCCACTTTCGCCATTTGGGCTTGGATGCCCTTTGCCTGGAGAGCCTGCACGGCTGCTTCTGCGGACTCTGGTCTGTCAAAGTCGACGAAACCATAACCTGCAAGCAAATACGCCTAATACTTGTAGCTGGCCCCCAATCTTGCCTGAATCAAAGCCCCCAAAACAATATATGCCGCAAAGCATGGCTAATCATTCACTCCAACTCCCCTCGAAACCGCAGCTCAAAAACGATTAATTTTCTATTTGTACTTAAATTGTATGAAACATATTTAGTTAAAAAAATAAAGTAGAATTCCAACCATCCGTACTTAACGGGACCAATAATACGGAATACCAGATAATACGAAAACAAGAGGTTGAAACTTGGCAAATCAAAATTAAATGTATTGCAGAATAAGAAATAAGGATTATTAATTATGCCATAAATTACAAACCCATTATTTTATTAGTGTCAATAGAACTAAGAATTTTAAAAATCAATTAAATTAAACTTTTATTATATAAATAATGTAGAATACAACAAAATGCAAAAGTCACTGTTTAAAAATTTTGTGATTTAAGATTGTTTCACAGCTAAGATTTTCTTCCTTGCAGCAAGGTCAAGCCATTAACGTTATGTATCTCAACACAATAGTATTTCTATTTCAAATTATGACTTCTTTAACATTTGAGCAGATAACTTTTAAGGAAAATGTAGATAGCATTTAGCTAGCAGTTGCTATATAAATAGCATTCTAGTTGAGAAGTCTTGATTAATCCGGATTTTCCCGTTTTGGGGACACAA
Organism: Timema monikensis; assembly: GCA_902151445.1. NCBI lineage: Eukaryota > Metazoa > Arthropoda > Insecta > Phasmatodea > Timematidae > Timema > Timema monikensis. The sequence continues at coordinate 17,451 of CABFVZ010004365.1, forward strand.
AAATTCGTCTCGATTTTTGTTTCTAGAAAATTGACTGTTGTCCCGATTTTAAATAGATACATGTAAAAACCCTTTTTTTTTTCTTAAAATCCAACTATAACACTCCAGTGACTAGACTATGTTTTGCCACAATTATTAATTATATATATTACTCTTTTATTGGCCCTGCTATTTAATATTGTTATAGGAAACACTAAAAGATTTTTTTTAAAAGGTTGAAGAAAATATATGAAAATATTCAAGTTGGTTAAATTTAAAAAAACAAAATAATGGCATAAACGATTATAAAAAAAAAACTGGTTCAATTGTAGCTCTAGTTTCACTTTACCAATGTAATCTTAACCTTGATTAATTGGTGAGAAGCCAACTATAGGCGTTCACCGCTTACTCTTCATCCCACCAGCAGTCGAAAACCGGGGCGATAGTTGAAATGTAGAGCCAATTTTTTTTTTTTAGCTTGCAAATGCATTTAGTCAAAAAAACAAATAACCCAAATAATTAGTTTAAGCAAAATTAATATAAGAAACTCAATGCACATAATTTTTAAAAGATGCATTGAGTTAAAAATTGTGTGGTCACAGAGGCGCAAGAAAACATGACAAAATAGGTTCAACCATGTGTCAAATGTATGGGTTTTGGCTATAATTTAAAAGAGTCAAAAGAGCAGACCGACAAAAAGCGGGGAACGCCTGTACATGGACATACACGTTTAAGATACACACGTACCACCATTTTTTCGAAATTACATACTCCTAACAAGCCGCCAACTGCACAAAATACTTCCTAACAGTGGTAATTGTTTGGCTTGCAATGAGCATGTTCACAAGTCACTAGTTAGGTCCCTCCATCATGTCACAATCTATTCACTATCACTGGGCACTGGTATTCCCGTTAAAATCTTATTTCTATACTACTAAGGTTATGTTTGTTTACAAAAGGAATTAGGTTCAAATAAATTATGTATATAATTTGTATATCACCGAAACTCAAAGCACTCGGAATGATTTGGATAGATATAAATGTGCAGAAAAAAAAAAGAAATTTCAGGCAAATTATTGCTAATAAATACAACATGAAATGTAGATATACTCTTGTAATATTCCATAGCTACTCTTTAGCAGGACTGTGGAGTCAGGGAGTCATGGAGTCAGTCGGAAGCAATTTTGGATGAAGTAAAAAAGTATCGACTCTGGCTTAAAAATAACTTAGAATATTAATAAAGCAATATTTGATAATTTTTAAATTACTTAGGACAAAATTTGTAATTGTGATGGTAAAATTTATTTAAATATACATTCACAATGTGTCAGAGAAGCTTCCCATGAGGTCCTCTGTATTGGAGCATTTTATTACAGTAAATTTGTTACCTATTATTAAATTTGGCGTACTGCCTTGCTCTTAAGAAACATGTGAATGAAACATGTGAATGATTTAATGAGAACATTTCTCTGTTCACACATAAACTTAAGTTGAACTTTATATCAAACAAAACTGTATGCCACTTAAAACACAACACCAGAAGATATTGATTATTAGTATAAAATTAACTCCAAAAATGGTTTAGTTTTAAACTAATACCTAATAAATCAAATAGCCAAAGCTATTATTTATGCTTTTTTTAGTGAGGATTACTCCATCTAGATATATTCTGAACTTCTAAAGTTCCTGGGTTTGATTCTCGTGCCCAGGTGTTATTTTTCAATTTTCAGAATATAATACCTAATAGTTATGTCACAGATATCACCTATCAGAATAATTAAATTTGTTTTACAGTTAAATTGTAGCTTTTACCATCTAAACAATGACTTATTTGGGTACCATATAGATACCAGTATATTAGATTAAATTTTGTTTTGAATAGCAAATAGTATTTACAGTGACTGTAAGACTACAGTCCTTAGTAAATAAATAAATAAAATCTCTAACAAATAAAAAACTAGTTTCCTCAACTAATAAATTTGAATGAAAACAAAACAATTCAATGCATTAAAACTAAATAAAAACCCAATACATACAAAGCGTAGTCTGCTGCAGAGGTCTCCAGTGTATTTTTGCACATGCCATGCACACACAGAACGTTATAAACATAAGTAAACTAATAATCTCAAATGTATAATAGATCAACAACTTTCTTAGAATATTTGATATTTAATAAAAATTAAGTGAATTCAAAATTTGCCCTAGTAGAAAAATTCCTCAGAAATAATGAATAATGTTCTATGGGATATTCCAGAAAAATCAATTAAAAATAAAAGGAGATTCGTTTAGCTATTCTTATTTTCCATAAGAATAAAATTAACTAGGTAAATTTATTCCTTTTTACAAAAAAAGTCTTAAAATTGCAGGATTTTTGGATCGTAAATATCAGTGAGCTATTCGAGGATGTAAAACTGATTGGTGGAAAGAAAAGAGGCTTAAAGAAAATTGATACAATTGGACTAAATGTATTGAGCAAGGAAAAGGGGAGGGAGGCGGAACTATCCGGCCTGGTGTCTCAAACTTTCCGCCATGATGGGATTGGATATGAGCCCGCGCTCTGTGTGGTGCGTCCCTACTCGACTCCGTCGAAATTATGGAGGCAGGAGACCGCTGCAGCACACCACGTTCTGTGCTGTGGAACCCTGAAAAGAACACACAATGATGCAGTCGTTTGTAATAGCAATTCATTTTTACTTATAAAATAAATGCCTTACCATTAATTTATAGAAAAACTTGATAGTTGAACCCATTAATAATTTAAAATAGATCTTATAAAGTTAAGAACATGTCTTTTAAGCAAAAGAAATGACCACTGAGATTCTTGCTAGTCATGACAATTCAAATTTATTCCCATAAAATGAGTTATTGTTAATATCTGATTAATAAGCATCTAATTGTGAAATTGAAAATATACTAAAGAAAAGTAGTTTGTTAGTTAAATATTAATCAAGGGTAGTTAATGGATACTGTTAGTAAAAAAAAAAGTATTGATAGCTCATTGTAACATGTTTCTAAATCAGTTGCCATTTGCTTGAATATATTAAACAATTAATTCTTACCTTTACATTTGTTTGTATTCTTATCAAGAATAGCTTTTGTGGAAATGATCTTTCCGTAACTGTAACAAGTAAACAATTAATATGTTAGTAGTTAAAATAATAAAATTAGGAATAAGAACATGCAATATGTTATATTTTTAGAATAAGTTGATGGTTAGTACTAAAAATGTGACAGTAATATTAATAAAATATGTAAAGCACCACAAAATTTGCATTAGAGATTTCTTTTAAAAAAATGGTAAGCTGCATATGTTTAAGTAACTATACTTTTATTGCACATGGTCATCAATGATAAGAGAGATTGTAGTTTTACTTTCTTTAACATTTAATTTTAAGAAACCTTAGGAATCTTATTAATACACATCTCTTAGGAATATCTTATTAATACACACACACATAACTTAAAAAACAACTTATACCTAGTCCATCTTCACTAACTTTCTCCACACTTTTCTGTGCTTGCATACTCCCTTCGGTTCAACAACATCCATGAGTCATACATGCACTTTTATTCCTATAACAATTAATATTTCTCTTTTTCACACATTTGTCTATCACATTTAGCCACGTCATACATGGTCTACCCCTTTATTTTGATTCACACACACTACCTTCATATATTTGCTTGTCACTCAATCCACACTCATCCTCTAAACATGCTTAAACCAACGTAATAGGTTTTTTTCACAATGACCTATTCAATTTCCTTTAAAACCAATAAATGGTGTTACCAATTATAAAATTAATGTAATTCTCACTCCAAAAGTTAGTGAATTTCCTCTTAACATCTTACTTTTATTAACAAATTATTATTAATGTGTTAGATATATCGCTAACGATTTGTAAATTTATGTGTTTCAATCAAAGGTCAATTTTATTTGAATAGTATTTTAAAGTTTTGGAACATATTTGACAATGTTTTATTTCAGCATGTGTGAAATAATTTCTATTAGTAATAAAAATCATGGCTTAAAAAATAAAATCTCAATATCAGTTTTGAATCTGGTAATAATTTAGGGAAAATATAAAATCAAATTAAAATATAAAATTTTAGTTGAATATTATAATTTGGATACCTAAAGGATAACTTCCCCACCTGCTGCACATCGTGACAAGGTCTTTAGAGGATAAGTTGCTCACCTACTGCACATCGTGACTACTGCACATCGTGACAAGTCTCTATAGAGGATAAGTTGCTCACCTGCTGCACATCGTGACAAGTCTATATAGAGGATAAGTTGCTCACCTGCTGCACATCGTGACAAGTCTCTATAGAGGATAAGTTGCTCACCTGCTGCACATCGTGACAAGGTCTCTATCTGTGGTGTTTTGTGTTAGTCCACGGATGTAAAGGTTTGTCTTGCTGAGGCTTAGGCTTTCTCCGCCCAGAGTACCACTGCCCCCCGTGGAGTTCCCAGCGCCCACATTGTTACTGATAGTAGTAGAGTGTGTCCCACTCTGTGAACCAGTACTAGAGCTGCTCGCGTTTGAAGGTGATAGTGCCGTGGGTACTCTCTGAGGAGCATACTGAAACCAATAAGCACATCAGAATAAAGAATCAGTATAAAATATTTTTCTCTTTAAAGTTTGGAATTTTTTTATTATTTAAACTTAATATGGGGATTTAGGGGAGGCAGAAAAGGCAGGGTTTAAGCAGTTTTTATATAAAAACATTGTTTTGGTCAAAATAAATCAAATATTGCTTCAGAACTAGCAAAATTAATTTTTTTCTTTACATATTGATAACAGTTCTTGAATATCAGTCAAAGGTGTTATGAAATTTAATGACATTTTTCTCTTCATTTAAAAAGATTTTCATCTAATGTCGCTATGCTCTTGACAGATATTCAAAAGTTAATATCACCAAGTGAAGAAAATATACTGTACTTTATTTATTTTGACCAAAAATCGTTTTTCAATTAAAAAACTGCAAAAAATATGGCTTTTCTCAAGGTCCTTTCATCATCATTTAATATATATTTTCTTAATTATTTTTTCTATCATTTAATTGGTGTATAAGCTTTGTGTTTTAGCCGTGGTTATTATTATATGGTGTGTTATCTTTCATGAAGTTGATGCCGGCGACAATCTAAGCCAGGAGAAAATATATTCTGTAAATTGAAAAATGACACCCAAAAACAGGGTTGAAAGTTCCCTGAAGTGATTACACACCAAAAAGAGTCTGACTCTCATGGAGTTGAGTCCAATCTGACTCTCTTGAGTCAAGCCCTTTCACAGTGCTGAGTCAGTCATTGAGTCAACTAGTTTGATCAAAGAGCTCGCCCAAGACTGATGCAGTCCTATCGATTTCTATAAATACAATTGTATGGCGGCCCCGGCGTAGCCTAAAATGATGCTTAATGTGAAACAATGCACATTTGTTTCCAAATTGCGGAAAAGCTGTGTGTTCTGTGGCTGTCACTTTTGATAGAAACAAACAATACCTATAAAATATCACTAATAATATAGTAAATTTACTATCAATGTTGCCAGCAAACAAATATGTTCGTATTTTATTATAAAGTTACTTCCTACCTATATTATGTTTATCTTGCCTTGATTTAAAAAAAAACAGCTGATTAAAACAGAAAGCTCTGCCAGTCTTTACGTGTCTCTCAAGGCAACAGAGTCCCTGTTGAGTGTGCTAAGGGTTGCCCCCCCCTCTCCCCCCAACCATTGGTTTCTCCACGCATTTCCTTTAAATATTCGGTCTCCCTCACCTGTACTCCATTAGCGTAATTATGACGAGTACGAGACGCGATAAGGGGGGAGGGGGGGTGGGGTG
>CABFVZ010004365.1:23452-35084 GCA_902151445.1 Timema monikensis
GGGGGGGGGTAAAACAACCTCAGCACTCGGACATAATATTCGTATCCAGAGTCAAACCAGGATAAGACGAGACTGGCACCTTGATCAGCATGGTATTTTCAAAATAAGAAATACAGTAAAATATTTTGAAAAACAAACAAAATAAAATAGATAGCTCGCAAATAGTTTGAAACTGTACAAAGTGTTAGGGAAATAAATAAATGTCCACTTTTGATGGGAATGGCATCTTTTTGATACATATTCATAAGTCAAGTCATGTTGATTAAAGCTTTACTTTGGATAGCTAGTATAGTATCAAGATCTGTAAAATACGTATTTTGTCATGTATTGTGCGGCGCTGCACACGCGACATTCAGCGAATCCCGAGTAAGGATATTTGTTCGGTAAAACACCTCGTAGTGTGGATGAATGAGTTCACAATCTATCGCATATCAAAGGGCACGGAACATTGGTTTTACCGCGAATAGTATATCCCGTATAGAGACAGGTATGAAAAAAATAAGCCATGCTCTGCTAGGTTTGGAATTCAGCCCATAATGTACATAATAAATTACATGATGCCCTTTGCCTAAAGAATTGAGATGTATCCTCAAAACTGGTATATGTGAAACGAAATAATAGACGTCGTTGCAAAAGCACTCCGCCCATTAATACACTCTTTCAAAGAAACACATTGACAAATAAATAGTACAGTGCCCTGTACTTAATGTATCCTTTTATCTTGAAATTGAAATATTTTACTAAAAATTTGTAATATTTTTGTTTGTTTATTATGCTAATGATAATGTGGGTATAGTTCGCAAACACTTTTCCTGACAATTTTTTACGAAAATTACACTTCCTTACAAATTTTATTATTAACACTTCGTATGGAAAGGGGAAAGAAGGACGTTAAAATATTAAAATGGTTATTTGCTAATTCATAAAATATCATCTTGACTCACCTATATCATAGTAAGTTTATTGTTTAACCATATTCCTCAGCATTTCCTGAAACTTACAAACCGCATAAAATGGCTGCCTATATAACTGTATAAAACTATCTCAACTTTTGAAGAAAAAAATCCTCAGACGTGGAAGGTTAGGTTAGGTTAGGTTGGATTATTTTTAATTCATAACATGATCATTTTATACATTAAACATAGATTAATATTTATAGCACGTTTAAAATAATCGTTTATGCTATTATTTAAAATCTTGTTATTAATATGCTTAGTCGTCATAGTGTTAATCAACTTGACGTGAAAATGCTAATTCAGCTCAGATATTAAATAATTATTTTATAAACCAGACAAAATATTTTTAACGTATTTCCCTTTTCTGTGCCAAATGTAAACAATAACGCGGTAGAGAACGTTTATAGTTAATTTTGAGCAAATAGTTGTCATGGGTCTCATGCGGGTTATCTTTTGTCAAGTAGTAGTAACGACCAGCTTCAATGGCCGCATGGTCTAACGCGCTTCTCTTGAAGTAGACTAGACTGATGATGACGAGGATATCGAGGTTCGAATCTCAGTCGGATGTACTGAGGTTTAAAAAAAGTTTATCTATGCACCTTCCATATAAGTGCGGGTGCACTTTCTTTAAATACAACCTTCCTAATCCCTAAAACCACTAACATAATTAGCACCGTGGCTTTCTTTAAATAAAACCTTCCTAATTCCTAAAACCACTAGCATAATTAGTACAGTAGCCACGTGGCTTTCTTTAAATACAACCTTCTTAATCCTAAAACCAATAGCATAATTAGTACAGTAGCCCCATGTATTTCTATAAATACAACCTTAATCCTAAAACCACTAGCATAATTAGTACAGTAGCCCCGTGTCTTTCTTTAAATACAACCTTCTTAATCCTAAAACCAATAGCATAATTAGTACAGTAGCCCCGTGTATTTCTATAAATACAACCTTCTTAATCCTAAAACCACTAGCATAATTAGTACAGTAGCCCCGTGTCTTTCTTTAAATACAATCTTCTTAATCCTAAAACCAATAGCATAATTAGTACAGTAGCCCCATGTCTTTCTATAAATACAACCTTCTTAATCCTAAAACCACTAGCATAATTAGTACAGTAGCCCCGTGTCTTTCTTTAAATACAACCTTCTTAATCCTAAAACCAATAGCATAATTAGTACAGTAGCCCCGTGTCTTTCTATAAATACAACCTTCTTAATCCTAAAACCAATAGCATAATTAGTACAGTAGCCCCGTGTCTTTCTATAAATACAACCTTCTTAATCCTAAAACCAATAGCATAATTAGTACAGTAGCCCCGTGTCTTTCTATAAATACAACCTTCTTAATCCTAAAACCAATAGCATAATTAGTACAGTAGCCCCGTGTCTTTCTATAAATACAACCTTCTTAATCCTAAAACCAATAGCATAATTAGTACAGTAGCCCCGTGTCTTTCTATAAATACAACCTTCTTAATCCTAAAACCAATAGCATAATTAGTACAGTAGCCCCGTGTCTTTCTATAAATACAACCTTCTTAATCCTAAAACCAATAGCATAATTAGTACAGTAGCCCCGTGTCTTTCTATAAATACAACCTTCTTAATCCTAAAACCAATAGCATAATTAGTACAGTAGCCCCGTGTCTTTCTATAAATACAACCTTCTTAATCCTAAAACCAATAGCATAATTAGTACAGTAGCCCCGTGTCTTTCTATAAATACAACCTTCTTAATCCTAAAACCAATAGCATAATTAGTACAGTAGCCCCGTGTCTTTCTATAAATACAACCTTCCTAATCCTAAAACCAATAGCATAATTAGTACAGTAGCCCCGTGTCTTTCTATAAATACAACCTTCCTAATCCTAAAACCAATAGCATAATTAGTACAGTAGCCCCGTGTCTTTCTATAAATACAACCTTCCTAATCCTAAAACCAATAGCATAATTAGTACAGTAGCCCCGTGTCTTTCTATAAATACAACCTTCCTAATCCTAAAACCAATAGCATAATTAGTACAGTAGCCCCGTGTCTTTCTATAAATACAACCTTCCTAATCCTAAAACCAATAGCATAATTAGTATAGTAGCCCCGTGTCTTTCTTTAAAATACAACCTTCCTAATCCCTAAAACCACTTAGTACAGTAGCACCGTGACTGTCTTTAAATACAACCTTCCTAATCCTAAAACCACTAGCATAATTAGTACAGTAGCTCCGTGTCTTTCTATAAATACAACCTTCTTAATCCTAAAACCAATAGCATAATTAGTATAGTAGCCCCGTGTCTTTCTATAAATACAACCTTCTTAATCCTAAAACCACTAGCATAATTAGTACAGTAGCCCCGTGTCTTTCTATAAATACAACCTTCTTAATCCTAAAACCAATAGCATAATTAGTATAGTAGCCCCGTGTCTTTCTTTAAAATACAACCTTCCTAATCCCTAAAACCACTTAGTACAGTAGCACCGTGACTTTCTTTAAATACAACCTTCCTAATCCTAAAACCACTAGCATAATTAGTACAGTAGCCCCGTGTCTTTCTTTAAATACAACCTTCCTAATCCTAAAACCACTAGCATAATTAGTATAGTAGCTCCGTGTCTTTCTTTAAATACAACCTTCTTAATCCTAAAACCAATAGCATAATTAGTACAGTAGCCCCGTATCTTTCTATAAATACAACCTTCTTAATCCTAAAACCACTAGCATAATTAGTACAGTAGCCCCGTGTCTTTCTATAAATACAACCTTCCTAATCCTAAAACCAATAGCATAATTAGTACAGTAGCCCCGTGTCTTTCTATAAATACCTTCCTAATCCTAAAACCACTAGCATAATTAGTATAGTAGCCCCGTGTCTTTCTTTAAATACAACCTTCTTAATCCTAAAACCAATAGCATAATTAGTACAGTAGCCCCGTGGCTTTTTGACTGTCAGAAGTGACAGCTGCTAAACGCCACATGTTTTTGCAGATCATATGGTTCGGCGTAGGGATACATAATTTGGTCAGGTAACTTTTCAAAGCTTTTAGCTGTCATTCAGCACCAAAGAAGCCATGGGGCTACTGTAGATAGCCCGGACGGGTGGTGAGACGCGGTGTTAAAAAGAAAAGCAATAACGAAGAGGCAGGTCATGAATCTTATAAGAGCTATAATTTGAGAAAAATCATCATTTGTGTGTTTAAATCAATTATTTAATCAAATAATCAAAATACGTTAATGGGACGCACTTTTTTTTATCAAGGAATAAATAACAAATTAAACATGACCGTTCTCTCCCTCAATAATGTTGTTAGGCATTGTGTTATTTTCCTAAAAATATGTGTACTATGGAAAGAAAATGCATGCGCATTTTATCACAGCCGACTAAGTTGTACGAAGCATACCTTTCTGCGATAAAAGCCTCCTCTCCGGTTCTTGTTGTAGATATATAGCGGACGTGCATGAAGATGACCCTGTTTCGCCAGTCTCGGCGGGATGAAGTTGTTCCTCCTGTAGCCTGGCGGAGGCCGGCGACACACCTGCTCTACATTGGGTGGAGGGACCGAAAGATTGAGACGCGTGACAAAGTCCGCGGCGGCGTCGTCCACTTCGGGCGGCGCTTGTAACACCCTCGCCCCGACATTCGGGGGTCCGCCGTGATACTCGGCGCACCCCTGTACGTTGCACATCACCGGGTGGTTCAACACCACAACCGGAATGTAATGCGGGGGCAGATATAACGCGTGACTATCGCCGGACATTGCTAGACGAGATCTAGGCAGCAGCATCGGAATGTTGAGGAGATAAGTTTTTTTTTTTGCGAGTTTGTAGTTGCCCTTAGGTTAAATATTGACGTATTTAATTATTTACGTCTTTAACAATGATTTAAGTTTGGTGCTCTAGAGTAAACAAAAGTATTTTATACAACACTAGACTTGTAAACAAGGTTTAAAAGTTGAAATTTGTTCACTTTGAAAAAAAAGTGCACATCTATTTTAGCTGAGCATTAAGACCAAAATAGGCGGGAAACGAACTATATTAAACGAACAATATTTGTGAATTGAAAAATGTGATTTATTAAGAGGACCACAACACTAATCTCTATTATCGTTTTGATAGCAAGGTCTTATTTTATATTAAAGTGTCTGAAATTAAACTTAAATCCCGGACTGGGTTGATTCATGATTTGTTAAATTAATGCAGTTTGAAAGTTTTTATATAATTTTAAATGTAAAATCTGGCAACAATATAGACTTAAGTTTACCCTGAAAGATAGCTTAAGAGACGCAAAGGAGGGATTCCTTAAATTTTTTCTATATGTTATGTTATGCTAGATAAATTAATTGTTGCCATGTTGTGTGACATTCTTTTAAATATTCAAGTTACAAATATGAAATATGAACGTTCTTCTGTTATTAAGGTGAGTTTATTTAGTCCCAAAACAAACCGGAAACTGTGTTCAAAAGTATCGGGACGGTTTCGAAATGGAAAACATTATATGAGTCGCGCCACATTTTATTGTGTGGACGTTTTCAAAAACAAGGAACATAATTATGTAACAGTTTAGTTATTTAGCCTTAAACATGTGGACCACGGAAAAAATGCATGGTAAACTTTTTGATATCTTACAAGATAAATGGTTTTATTCGCCACGATTCTAGTACCAACTTTCCATTCACGCAAATGCAGGTACACTTTCTCTCAAATATATACCTTAATCCTTACCTCATAAGTATGGATAGCACAAACACATTTTTTTAAATGATAGTTTTGATGCGTTTTTAAACTTTGTGATGGATTGCAGTTAAGTAATCTAAATACACAATTTAACTCAAGCACAAATACGATTCGTAAATGTGTTTTAATAATTATATTTTAAATAATACTTTAAAAAAAATCAAAACCCAAAAAAGCCTGAGGTTGCTACGAATATATTCGAACTCTAATATTAGTATGTAAATTCCACAAAATTGACGCAATTTGCCTTTTCAACTCACCTTCGATCGAAACAAACTTACGGCACAAATCAAGACATTCAAAAAGTGCCAACACTATAATAAAATAACTTATAATGTAAATAAATGGTTCACCCAGAAGAAACTAGACTAGAAATTTTTGGATTAATTTTGACCCTAATTTAAGTGGAATAAAAACAATACGGATTGTTTTTAAACAATGGTGAAACCATATTTAAAAATAAAATAAATTTAAAGTAGGCTTATAAATTGTTCAAAACAATAACTTGCAGGAAAACAAAAAGAGTTTAGTATTCACAATATTTCATTCAGATTGATAATTAATTATATTACGCAAATCACTTTGTACATTTTATAAGGTAAATCTATCCACGATAAGGATACAACAGTTTTAAATCTCAAACTAAATGAGAGAATGTTTAAACTTCCGTCTTTCCCCTCCGAGGGTCCAGCACTACCAACAGAACAAGACGGGAGCGCCCTCTGATTGGCCGTCATTTCTATAAACAAATGCAACGCTAACCAATCTTGAAATTTTTCACTAGTTTGCTTCCCACAGAATGATCAAGTGTCAGTTATAACCTTATTCCCTGGTCCTTTTCCCACGCTAAGGGCGGTTTTACACTGTCATATTTCTTTTATAAAACATACTTTTTATAAAATATTTGACATCACCATTAATAAAATGAGAGTTACTACATAAAGTAGGTATATCACATTTTCTTCCAAGTTTGACCAATTTACGTGATTGCAAAAATGGACTTCAAAAATATTTAATAAGAGTACCGAAAAACTTTCAAAAATATAGTCACCAAAGCAGCTTTAAAAAAAACACTTTTACTATAGCCTAAGTGTGGATGTCGTCTCTTTATGTTGGATAAGTTACATTTTTAACTGCTTTGCACGAGTGGGTTAAAATTTCGCCATTTTCTTTGATAAGACTATATAAGAGCAGGTTCCATAAGGTAAATCGTGTATAGGCTATTATATATTTGTAAAATATATTATATACAAAATATTGGATGAGTTGTCACAGTTATAACATATTTCTTTTGTCGAAGCACTTTTATAAGATAAATGTGACAGTGTAACACAGCCCTAACAAGGATCCACGAGAAACCGTACCTGGTAAAAATGTAATGAGGGAGGAACGTAATATTATGAACGATGGCGGCGATTAGCTTTCTGATAAGTATGTTGCCAGCTTGACTTGTTTTCCAGATAGACCTCGCTCTTTTTCTTCCGGTGGCTAAGATGATCAATTAGCAGCTAGCAATGTTTCTAGCTTTTTTTTTATTAAAAAACTAATCATATTTTCACTTTTTTTTTTAGAATGGTTTGCGTGGTTTCCTTGATTTCAAAATAATATAGAGGTGAGGAGGTAAGTAAATGGGAACATTTTAGCACTAGAAGCTCCACCGCTTTTTTCAAATGGGATATGCAAGTATTTTCAGGAGTCTTAATTGATAGCATGGTTAGAATATTATTATTATTATTATTATTAATGTAGTATGTAACAATATTTATTTTTTGTCAATGATTTTGGCAGTTCAGGGTATTTATTCTTGTACACGGAATTAAAACAATGTTTTACATGACATTTTCTGAAACCGAAGAGACACATGACCAAGAGAATATACCCTGATTTTAGTAGGAAACCAATTTTGGAAGTTCTTGTATCATATTAGAATGGTAACATACAGTGTAGTAGTTTGGTAGAATAAAAGGTCTTCCTGAACGAGTCAGAAGTCCGTTCTAAATGGTATTTTATCTTACAAATTTGTTAATGCACAGTAGGATTAGGGTAAGAAATAAGACCTCCTAGAACGGGCTTCCTACTAAAATCAGGGTATGTTTATTCAAGGTGTTAAAGATGGGTACGAACGTCAAGCTTGCAAAATATTGAAATTTCTGTGACAGAAATAGAGATTAGATTCTAGGACGAGTGCACGAGACAGTGATTTTCTCAATCCTTTCTTACCAGAATAAAACGGATGCTGGATAAAAATAAGTAAGAAATGTGTGTTGGTGTAGTTTAGACTAACCTGATGTTTCAATTCGTAGAGCAGTGTCAAATATCCAGAGTATGCAAGAACAAGGCTTAGTGAAACTAGATGGTGCGATGATTTGCAGCAAAGTATAAACAAATCAACTCACGATCGACCTTGTGTTTCGCTCAGACTCGTTCTTGCGTATACGGACCTAAGATTGTGTGGTTCGCGAAAGAATAGTTTAAAGTGGACGATTATTTACACTGAACTAGTTGAACTAGCTTCCCTTATAGAAATTAATCTATTTCAAAGTGAACTACGAAATGACGCGAAAGAAAGCAATCTTGATTCTTCATCCGATCTGTCACAGAAATGAAGTGACAAAATAACGAAGTAGCAAAATAATTGACACCGTAATCGTGTCGGAGGAAAAAGTATCATTAACAGTTGTTGCCGGTATCGAAAGAATAGTTAATCGATCTACTATCAAGTAGTCTTAAGTCAAGTCATGTGATCTAAAGGCTGCAGCTTTCACTTTTGATAGATAAGATCAATGCTTATAAAACAACACTGTTGACCTGGAGATGTGCACCCAATATTAAAATTGCAATTAGTTTTTTTTACCAAAAATCAAATAAGTCATCCATCCTCTCCGCCTTCCTGGAACCTTTAAGGCTATTGAGACCATCTTCAGGTGTAAGGGGTACCCCTTGAGAACTCACCCTAAAAGATCCCCCAATGCCCTGTTCATCCCCAGCCGCATCTATGGAACCATCTCTTTGTTTTTATTCATTTGAGAAAAGTTTATTATCCACATAGTTTAGAAAAAGTTTTTATTAAGATTTTTTTTTTTCTATTTCTACCTAAGTTGGCACCGTTTGGGTTTACTAGGAAATGCATAGAGGCTAGCTCTTAATTATTGTGTGGGGGCAGGATGGTTGGAAGGGGCAATGTTCACTTTGAATAAAAATAATAAAAATAATCTTGTACCAACTGAAAAAAAGGACTAATATGATAAATGAATTGAGTTAAGCATTGCTTCAAACGTGTAAATTTTTAATATTTTAAGAAAAATTATTCTCTTTTGTGTTGTTAACGGTATTATGAGTGCACCATTTCAGTATATACTTAGGAGGGGGGCCGGCCCCCCTTCTCTCCCCGAGTACTCCACCAACTCCTGTATCATTTCTCAAATTGCTAACTATTCACGAAATAAATTCTAGACCCTTATCTTAAAAGTTATGAAAACACTCCATAATACAAGCTACTTTATTTCCGAAACCAGCTGAAAAAAATCTAGCTAGCCATAATATTATTAAAAGGTTCGTTAAAAATAATGACAATTAGATTAAACGTTTTGTAAACAGTTGGGAAAGGGGTGAGGAAAGGTGTATGCTATGATGTGGTTTTAATACTGATACGTTCAGGTGGTTGAATAATCTTTAGACGTCACTCTCGTAAGAGACTGGACCGCCGATGACAAGATCAGGGTTCGAATCCTAATAAGGTGTACTGAGAGTGATTTTTCTTACTTGTTTTTCCACTCTCCCTTCACGCAAATGCAGGTATACTTCCTCTAAAATGCAACCTTCCTTATATCTAATACGTAATTATTAGATAATATGCGCAAACCAAACTGGTAGAAAGACGCGGTACTAAAGAAATATACGTTTAAAAAAAATAGTAAGACCACGTGTGAGGTCTACGTCGGCTCAGTCAGCATGTTACTCATCAAGATGAAGGATTTTCGCCCACAAAGCAAACACACACAGACACACTGGTTGTGTCATGATAAGAATAATAAACCCAACCACTCTTCGCTTTATCAGGTGGTCAACTGAGTAGCATAATTTATCTCAGTAATGGCTTACCCAGGGCGGAAGGTGGAGACCAGAGAGAGAGAGCAAGTTAATCATCCCCCCCACCCCCACACCGCTACAAACCAAACTAGCTCATTCGGTAGCGTTTCTACCTATCGAGTTAAAAGTCTCGGTTCAATTATATCGGTATGGCCGAGAAATTTTATCTTTGGTGAAATGTGGGTTTTCCCTTCCAAATTGATGGATTAATGGCCGTGATATGTGTGTTGTATTTGCTATATATATATATATATATATATATAAGTCGAGTGCTGCTATAATCAGTCAGTTCAGAAAGTGCACGTCAGATAATGTAAATAATAGAAAAGCTTAAAACATAATTATGAAGTACAACTATAAGGTACAGCGTTAAAAAAATTAGTCGAATGTATGGGCTAGATTTTAAGATAAGGCCACAGACCAGGATATACCAGATTCTCACTCAGCCTTACGAAAGTTTCTCCGCGGTCCTTGAGAGCCAAGTTGAGTCCTTCCACACTGGGGTTCGCTACTAGTGTAAATGATCAGTGATAAAAAAAAAACTTCCAATTAATGTGCAGTTGTTAAACGACTTACTTATAACATTTTCGTCATAGAAGGATATAATAATTGTAATGTTCAGTCTGCGATAGTTCTTTGTGAGGTAGGATTATGTGAAGAGGGGAGTTGGGTCTCTACCTGAACCTAGCTTTGTGGAAGCGAGCCGATTGACTCCAGAAGGATAATTGTCTATACAGTGTACTTCTCTCTTGTGAAACCATGTTTAAAATGAGTGTTTTTTTTTAAATACCCCTTGATGGCACCTAGTGATATCCGTGTGGAAGAACTCAACATCTCCCACAGAGCGCTACCATTTTAACCTGGAAGCTGGGGGGAGGGTCTGTTGTATAGCTTGTCTGTGGCCGAGATCTAAGACTTGATATTCTAAAGGTGAAGCGTTAAGGAGGCTACCTAAGTAGCTTAGATATTGCATATCAGATGTCACTCTTAGGTTAGATATTGACAAAATATGTAACAGTAAACGAGTTTGCTGTTTACTGCAATGAACAAAAAAACTAATTTTATTTGGCTCTACACGTAAACGTTGTTCACAAGTTGACATTTTCTACTCTGAAAAATCCGAGAATCTACATAATTTGGAAATGCTCATGAAAAGAAAAGAAAAGTAGCTGGTATAGGAGCATAGAATAGATCTTTTTGAATGAAATTATGTAATATAATAGGATGTTACAACACAAATGGGATTATCATTTGTGTAATCATGCTCTCTTGTTGGTTCTACTGTCACCCAGTTCCCTGCCTGCTTGTTTTCTGGCGTTTATGAATTTCTGCTCGACTATTGCTCTCTAAGTGCATTAAAAAGGACACTAACATACCCAATCGTAAAAAAAGCTAACAAAATAACATCGAGGAGTTTTTTTATGCCTCCCCTCAAAAGCAAATTCCTGGGCGCGCCACTGTATCACATTCGAATTATCTTATTAGGGAATGGCCGAATGTAAAATAGATTGTGTACCGAGAATAAACAGATATCAAATCAAACTTGATGCGAGTTGAGGAACTACCAGAGTGGATAGCACGCCAAGTTCAGTTGCGGTATCATAAGTTCAGGGATGTACAACTCGCGGCTAGAGAACTGCTTCACGCGCACGGACTGAGTTATACAATTAGAGAATAACATATTCCGGTAAATTCTGCCTATGTCAGCGAGAAAATATAAATTGTTGTCAGACCACACAGTTTAAAATACAATGGTCTATGTCATTTTCTAGAATTTCTTCTCTATTCTGGCTAAACTAATACTCTCTTTCGCCCTTCACCTATAGCCACACTTTGTAGTGTCAGTAAGAAAGG
>CABFVZ010004366.1:0-15313 GCA_902151445.1 Timema monikensis
GGTGCTCGGCGAGATTAGTGGTATTGGGTAAGTGATGTTTATACTTGACTGTCCCCATTCTGTTGACTTGGAGCAATAATTGCTACAATTTTTCTAGCTGTCGAATGTTCATTTGTAAGAAAATCTGGGCATATGACCATGAATATTATACACAGCTTATATTTGAATGGTAGGTAGGATATATTCCAATTTAAATGTCATTGTGGCTTCTTTCAACAATTACTCAATCTTATATTTAAAAAAATGTCGATTGTTAATATATGCTTATGAAAAAATATTTTAACATCTCAAATTATATAAGAAATAAATCCACCGAATTTTTAATAACATATGCACAGAAATAATTGATGAATTGAATTTATTTTAATCATCAATATGGTATGTTAAATATTTGTTAAAGTTAAAGGTATCAAAACTATAAATATTGATACACTGTAGTATACTTTATAAAAAATATGACCTTCACACATTGAAATACACTAGTCAGGCATATATAAAATAATAACATTTACAAATAATATTTTAAATATTGATATGTTGAAAATAAATCGATATGTTTTTACTCTTACCATGAGCATGTTTATCTACTTAATAAATCTTTCTTATAAATAGTTCTGATAGTCATTGTTTAACTTTGATTAAAATAATACTTAGAAATTCTCATTTTAAATGTCACTTCCATAGATTAATATGTTCTTCAAATATAGTTTCTTTCATTTGGACATAATGTTTCTAAAAGTTTCTTTATATAACGAGATGTACTCCAGCTGAAACATAAAGTTTGAATAAGTCGTTGATAAACTAAATTTTAATAAAGAGCAAAAAAATCCATTATTTCTGGTCAATCAAAAAAAATTTAACTATTCTCTCCCCAAAGGAATTTATGAATTATATCCTATTTTGTTAGTTTTTGCCTTGGATAAAATATCCTAATTTTGGACTGGCTGGCAAATTATGTCACAATGGTGAGTGGGTTAGGGAATTGGCTTGGTAAGAAAGACTTGGAGGAAAAAGGAATGCGGTGGAATGGACTAGTGGTCAATTTGCTTCTCGGGTAGTATTTTAAACAAGGGCAAGAAAACTGGAGGAAGGAACATTCCAAGCTCTCGGATTCTGTTCAGCCGAACACTTTTTAAATATCATTTGGTTAGAGGGCTCCACTTATTTTAGTGAGTGTTATTTTGAAAACTCGTATATTTATTTTCTAAATTCAGTTTAGGATGGGGTTGTGGAATTGTCAGCTTAATGGCTCACTTCATCAAGATCCCTGCTAAATACTTGATCAAGGGAAGGGGATGAGTGGAGATCATATGTGCAAACACTCACACTCTTCCTGTGCTCGAGTAAATAATAAACTAAGAAATTATAATAGGCCTATTTAAAATATATATACAATACTGGAAGCATTTATTCAGAAATTGGGTGAATAGTTAAACCCTAACCTATATACTTTCAGATTCATGTGATGATTTCTCCACGAGGAAGGCATTTGAATTCAGTTTCCCTAAGTCAGAGCTAGCGATTTATTTGGCACTTGCGTCCAAAGTGCCATACAGGTAGATTTTCTTGCACGCAACTTTCACTGTGTTCCAGTTTATATCCCGATCAATCTTGGTATAGCATATACAATTGTATTTGAAGTCATAGAGATAGCTACTATCCAATAATCATGAACTAAACAAATTTTATTTCAGACAAACCGGGATATGAGTGTAAAGTTATAACACCGAGATTCCTAGGGATAAGCCAAGTGGGTGAGGTCTGGCCAAATAAATAACTGAAAAAAACAACTAAAAATTACCTTTCCCTATAGTGTAGAAATGAATGTCAATGAAAAGGTTTAACCAGTCATCTTCACGAACATGTACAGTACGTTTTCTTAGTTGTCTCCACAAACTTGCGAGAAAATACGGTAAAAATATATTCGAACGTATTTTCAGTCTGAAAGTTTAATATGCGACCCTAAACAAAAAATGCCTTATGGTTGCTGATACGTGCGATATTTCTGAGATAAAACTTAGTCAGAACTGATTAATTATCAATCAATATTCTCGTTTATGGTGAACATCTTTCATATCATGTTTATAAGCATCTGATTAAAACTATGTAAAATGCTGGAATTTAACACTTCTTTGCATTAGTTGATCGATACATTCTATTCGCACGAGATCCTCGAAATATACATGTGAAGCGAGATACCGCGAGATATTTTCGAATGACATACTAGAGGTAGCCCGTGAACCTGTTAAATATGGTACTTGTTTTAAATTTAAAGTAATTAACTACTAACACAAATCAGACTGTAATAAATCTTTAATTACAATATCTGACACTGAATCTTACATCCTATCTCGTAGTTGGCAGACATATTTATGTTAAGGCCAAGTTCGTAGTCTTTGATAACATTATGGCTTCATCGTGCAATTCTTCTATATACTGTAGAAATGATTTAGTTGTCTTGCACCAAACAACTCACCCCAGCTAAAAGGTGTAGGAAACGCAGGACCAGTTTCATAGTCAGACTTAGTGCACCTCAAGTGTGGCGCTATACTAAATAAAAGACAACACCTACCTATATCAGAAAGCATGGGCCAGATTCATATGCGAAACTGTCCCATTCCATTCAGGTCTAGTTAGGTGTCTTCCTGTATTTAGTATCGAGCCACACTTGAGGTGCATTACGTCTGATTATAATCTGGCTCGTAGTCAATTCATGAACTCGTTATGGCTGTCCCAATAAGCCTAATTGATACTTTTCTTTACTCCTTCACTCCCCTCCTCTTATTTACCAAATATTAGTCTGATGATATGTACACACATTGGTCTGACGCATCTCTTGAAATTCGCGCAAGGCTAGTTCCTTAAACGAAGGGCGTTCATTTCCTTGAGCAAGAAACTTCAATTTTAAGATAATTGTTAGAGTAACGAGCCGGCAAAGGAAGTATGCTTGTGTAAGGAATCATGAAATTCTTGAAAAGTAAGTTGCTATCATTTTCATCGTAGTGAATGCACGCAGTATATTATATCAACTCTATTGCAAGGTATGTAGGGATACGAATTGAGGAGAGAAATCAAAGGAAAGACCACTTTAACAAGAACCTTCTTCTCCCTCAAATGACTTGATTCAGGACTATATCGTAAAGAGATAGTTTTGTCATTTGGTTTGCCGGTTGTGTGATAAATATACTTGGATAACAATCACTCTAATACCTCCAACTTGTGACGAGCATCACGCAATTGTTTGCGTTTTAATTTAATGATGTTACTCAATTTTATGACAACCTACATGATCTCCGTTGACATGATATTACCTTTGAACTATATATTTTATTCAGATGTAGATTAGCCCTATCTAAACGTGTAGTGTCTAAAATATCGGTCGGTGAATTTAATTTTGATATTGAACTTTGTGTAGTCAATTTGAGGTTCGTTAGGTATATTTGTTAAAATATATGATAATGGTGAAAATGCTACCCATTACCCAGTTTGAGGATTTGTATCTAATTCCCCTGTTGAAACCATTTTGAAAAATTTGAGGTTTCTCACGCTGGAAAGGAAAACGAGGAGCTATAAAGTAAACCTCATAAAGCCAATGAAATCACGCAAACTTTTAGCGCTTCGACCCAGGGTAATTTGGTCGGTCCTATGTTTCACATGGTCATGCCTTTTATATTGTAAAGCCTATAGTTTGTGGTTATTTTACTGATAAGATTCCTATCTCACCAAAAAATCGTATAAAATGTAGATAATTGTATTATTACGGTGAAAGACTTGTCTATTTTCTTTATATTTAAGAATCCGGCACTTGAGTTCTTGGTTTCATCTTTATCGAGGTTCTAGATCATATTCTAGTTTATGATGAGACCGAGTTCGATACTAGGCATACTATATATCTTAACGACAAAATCTTTGTTACAGGAATATTTTAAACCAAATGTTCTTTCACAACAAATCTGAATCTAGCATCACAATTTGTTGTGCCTCACTATTCGGCCCATGCACCTTTTCTCCGCACTTGCACCGACCACTCCAACCACCCTCTCTACTGCCTGGGCCGCTCCATAATGCATGTTCTCAAGCCATCTGCGACGAATTGCCCACTGTACTCAGTATGTGACATTGCAAAGCTCAAAAATTGCATTGAGCTTCTCAAGGGCATTCCGGGACTGGATTAATGGGACTTTTCATCGAGTCTCTTGAGGAAGGTCCAGGAATCTCCCAGGAGTAACCGTGATCACCTGGTCATGACGAACATCATCCTCTACCTGGTATCTCATGGCAGTACACCCAAATATAGGACCACCAGTGCTGAAAGATATCACGGTCACATTCTAGAACGCTAACGGACTTACGTGGAAGGAGACTGAGCTTGAAAGTTTCCTGGCAAAGCATCGTGTCGATATAATGATGTTGTGTAAAACCCACTTGCGCTCCACATTGAGGTCCTCACTAGCAGAGTTCATCTGCCATCTGAGAGAGCGAGCAGGGGCTGTAGGAAGGAGTGGAACGGTGGTCCTGGTCCGAAGGGGTCTTGACCATCACGTCCTATCCCTTCCTCCCCTCCAATACATGGAAGCAATGACTAACCAGCCCAGTGCATCTTATTTCCAAATACTTCCCTCCATACCACCGGTTCTACAGGGCTACAAGGGCTGACATGAAGGTGCTGCTTCGAGGTAACACGCCTGTTTTAATCGGTGGTGACGTCAACGCTAAACACCCTTCATGGGGTTCTAAGATTATGTGCGCTCGTAGTGGATTGCTTCGCGACGTCATAGATCTACACGGCTTGGCGGCTTCTGGCCCTCCCACCCCTACACACTTCCCTCTCAATCCCTTTGGTTTCCTGACGTCCTCGACTTAATTGTCTCCAGAGGGATTGGAAGGTGGTTAGTACCGAAGTCTCTAGTTGAGCTATACTCTGATCACAATCCCGTTCTTGTGAACCTGAGACGCGTAGTGTCCTTCATAGATCCCCTAAAAAAACCCGACCTTAAACGCACTGACTGGGGCAGATTCAGGAATGTGTTGAGAGAGAGGTTGGGAACCACCCCTAACTTTTGAACAGCAGCATAAATCGATTGTGGTCCGGAGTTCATAACTTCCGCAATCATAGGGTCCCTCGAAACTTTGACGCTGAGGCACCACCGTAAGAGTACGCCACAGGCTTCTTTGACAGATCCTATCCTCAGGCACGTCTAGGAGCAAAATCGGCTGAGGAAGGCTTGACAAATCTCGAGGAACGCGGTAGACAAGGCCAACTGGAGCCGCAAACTCCACGCGGTTCGCTAGATGGTCCAAGAATACCGGAACAGTGTCTGGGAGGAAAAGATTGAGAGCCTGTGCGTGCAGAACAGGTCCCTGTGATGCATGACGAGAAACTTGATGCGGATCCCCACACCAAGGCCACTTATTGTAGGTCGTAACGGGGTGACCAACTCCGACCAGGAGAATGCCGATGCTCTCGCTAAGCACTTAGAGGCAAATTTTGTACCGATTGACGACCCGTCAGACCCGATGCACATTGCGCACGTAGCTCAGGTTATAGGTATGGTCTTGTACAGACCCTTGGATGAACCTGAACCCATGAAGGTGACAGAAAAGTCGTGGGCGTTAGCCGCTCTAAGAATAAACAAGGCCCCAGGACGCGACGGTATCAATAACGTGGTATTAAGAAAGCTGCCCTTGGAGTAAATCAACTTCCTAGTGGAGTTATTCAACGCCATCCTGCTCCTTAGTCACTTGCCCAAGCTCTGGAAGCACGCCAACGTCCTCTGCTTTCATGAACCGGGTAAGGACCCGGCCCTAGCTGCGTCTTACCGACCGATCAGCTTGCTCCACTGTTTGGGCAATTTGTTCAAGAGACTTCTACTGATAAGACTGACCCGACATGTTCACGAGGCGGGTATCTTGGTGGACGAGCAGTTCGGTTTTCGGGCGGGACACGCACCGTCTCGCCAACTCGTCCGGCTCGGGGAGCAGGTCACGAGGAACTTCAACATCAATAGGCTGACTGATGCTCTCTTTCTCAACGTGGCAAAGGCCTTCGACCATGTTTGGCACGATAGTCTCCTTTTCAAACTCCTCTTCCTGAACCTGCCCTTCTAACTAGTTAAGGGTGTACAAACTTATCTATCCCACCGCACCTTCTCCACTACCTTTGGGAACGCCACTTCCCAAGTCACAGGCATCCGGGATCGAGTGCCACGGGGATATATCGTGGGCTCGGTGCTCTTCAATCTGTATTCGAACGATATTCATAAATCCCTAGACACCAAGTTGGTACTGTATGTGGACGACACGGCTCTAGTAGTGGAGTCGTGACGAAGGTAGCTGGTGGAGAGGCGACTCCAGACGCACCTGACGCAGTTGTAGAGGTGGATGACCACCTGGAGGACAAGTATTAACGTGGATAAGAGCACAGCAGTGCTCTTCACGTGGAAAAGAAAGTTATACAGGCCTGCTCCACTCGGGCTGTTCGGAGAAAAGATCAGATGGGCGAACAATGCTAAGTACCTGGGACTTACGCTGGACACCAAACTGACCTGGCGACTACACTCTAACGAGAGACTTAATAATGCGAGGCAAAGACTGGGAACCCTAGGCCCACTGCTTAACAGGCATAACGCCCTGTCTACAAGGAACGGTCTGACTCTGTACAAGAAGTTGCTCAGGCCGATCCTCGACTATGCGTGTCCTGATTGTGGCCACCTGGTGAACACGTATATGAGGAGGATGCAGGCGTTTCAAAGCCGCTGTCTGAGGATCATTGTGGACGCACCTTGGTACGTTCGGAATGTGACACTGCATCGTGACCTGGATATGCCTACCATCAAGGACCACTTCCAGAAGCTGGCGCAGTCCTTCTACGACATAATTCCTGGTATTATCAATCATCTTTTCCAGGAGTTTGAGAATTAGGTCATTGACCCTGGAGGGTACCACCGACGTCCCAAAGCCCTGCTTGGATAAGCAAGAAGTGTCAAACAGTGATTTGGGAGGCTCTCACCTAGCTCTCCATAGAGTAGTGTCTCCACACGTAGCTCTAAAACACTTATTCGGCTTCCAAAATACTTTAACCCCCCCTCCCCCCATATTAATATTTTTTTTGTCTCAGAATCTTTGCGGAATGCGACAATCCGTTTGTTTTAGAATCCGAAACAACATGGTGTGACCAATTGGTTGGTATGTATTAGAATTTGCCCTCGTGTTCCCATTCAGGGTGCATCAGAACATGCTAATGTGATGTATGATGGAATGTGATGAGAACTCTTCTTTCTATTGGCTCGTTGGGCGGCCACTGTTCTTACATGCTAATGATAAATCCCATTTTCTCTCATAGGACAATGCAAGGTAGCAGTGAAAGGTACACGGTGGTTCCTCGCTCGGGACTTCATGTTCCACTGCGACTCACGTTGCCGGGACATCCTTCTGTTACACCGCGACTAACGTTGCCGGAACCTTCCTCATTCATATTCCACCCCAATTAACGTTGCCGGGACACTCTTACCGACATTTTTCCTACCCCTACCCACACGTGTTTGAACACAACGTTGGCCAGATGACACGTCATCGAGAAATTAATCAGTTACCCCCGAAGCCGCAAGCGAGGGATAACAAATTTCCCAGATGGGTTGAAGCCCTTCTACCTCTACGCTCACTCTACATGTATAAAAACTATGTCGAAATATCGAAAGCAAAGATATATTGACGTAATCAAAACTGAGTCCTTCAGGCCAATAATTTGATAAGTTAAAAGCATAAAGTCCATGTCTTAGCGACTCTGCACTCACCTCTTTATCTTTGTGTACGAATAAAAAATCGTAACTATTCTATTAAAAAAGTGAACACATCTTTAAATATTTAAAAAGTTATGTTCACTTCACATTATCGTCACAGACGTACATCAAGTTTGTCTCATCCATCTGGGCGTTAATGTTTAGGATGTGAAGGTAAGCGTTTTCTCTGAAAATATATAAAAATAACCGAGTAATCCTTATTATAAAACTACTGTTAATTTTATATAAAAAAAATTTTGAATCATAGAAAATTTTAAAACTTACAAGCATCTCTCTCCAAGTGAAAAAACAAATATTTCTTAAACAAATTTATAATGCAATGTTTTTTGTTTGGAATTACTCGAACTTAAATTTAGGTAAAACCACAAATCTCCCAAATTAAATTTACTCTTATTCTCAAATTATAAACGTTTATAAAATTTTGGAGGCTTGAATTTCAAACCATCGTAAATTGTTGTAACTTGTCAATATAAGACTATATGTATCCTGAATTTCAAATCTGTAATTTAGAAAGCAATACAATAAGCTTTTGTAAAATTTCAAAACAAATTTATCTTGCTCCTCCTTCATATGAATCTAAGAAAATAAGACTACCCTCTTCCATTTCCCTAAAAAAAAAATCACATTTCTTTATTAAATTTTATCAAAATGTGCGTTTCTATAAATACTTTTAGAATTGAGTCTTGTCACCCTATTAGGCTATACGTATATGTGATAATTAAGCTAATGTGTTAGGAATGAGAAAGGTTGAATCTAGAGGAGGTGTACCCGCATAGGCGTGGAGAGTGAATGGAAAATAGATCAGGAGAATTATATTCCTTCAATTGAAAAATTTCAGTTGGACACGGGAATCAAATCCAGGTGATTTTGCGTACGTAGATCTCTATGATTAATATACTTATCGTTTGTTTAAGCCAGTGTACTCCTTCCTTTCATGATTCATGGGCCAATGTGCACAATGTACCGAGAATATTGGGTGGCAAACAAAATTAAAAATTAATAGTTTTACTAGACGAGTAAGGCTTTTGATTGGATTTAATAGGCTACTTAAAAGGAGTATACAAGTACCATGACCCCTTCAAAGGGGAAAGGGGGAGGGGTTGACAGGACTATAGTTTTGGGGACCAACATTGTGGGGGGGGGGGGCATAAATGTTACAATTTCCCTCTTAAAAAAATGTTAACTCTCACTTCAGGAAGTAACATGTCTGTAAGAAACCATTCTTATCAAGGTCCGATAATGACATTGTTTTGGTAAAAAATATTAGCAATTATTAACAACAAGAACGTTTCATAAAAAGTAAAGACATATCCCTTTATGTCAAGCCACATTTCATGCAAGAGATGCAGCACTTACGTGACTCGTGGGGAAGTGTTGGTTAAGAGGCAAAAGTAGTTGCTGAAGCAGTAGGAGTGCAACTTCAATTTCCCGAAAACAGAATTTTTTTTAAAGAACCTGAACAAAATTTCAGAATGTCCGTTTACTACCCAGTATTGGCTTTTATTATCAATGATTTAAAAACAAGATTTTAAAATTAGATACCATATGCGATATTTTTTTCACCCATTCTGAACTTTCAGAACTTAGACGGTGGCTAACGTGATCACAAAGGCAGTAAAACTTGTAAATACATACGAGAAAGATCTATTAGAAGACTTACGTCACGAAATCCTTCCCCTTAAAAGTTTTCACAAGAAAGTTTTCAGCACTGGAAGAAGTCTGATCAGACTTCTGAACGCAATTTACGACAAAAAAACTGCAAGGCATATCTGCCAACATATGCCTCGCCATTAAACTGTTTTGTACAGTACCAGTTACTGCTTCTTCACCTCCAAGATGGTTCGGCAGACTGGGAAATTAATTGAAAACATGGAAATAACCACAAATGGTGAAGAGCGACTTAATCATCTAACAATTTTGTGAATCGAAAATTATTCAAGAAAGTTGATTTTACTGAGGTTATTGACAAATGGGTTGACAAAAGCTAGTAAATATAGTTTGAGATAATTTTTGATATTATTTTAAGTTTTTATTATATAAATCCATATTTAAAAAAATAATATAAATAATACTTTTGCCTTATTATTTAAACAAACTTGTGTTATCCAAAATCTTGTAGAGGAGCATCATGCTGCCCTTAACCTTAGCGGTAGGTAGGAGGCCTGCCAAAGATCCTAGCCTGGGGCCCACTTCAGGATGTGGGGGCTTTACAAGTAGAATATAGTAGTATTATTACTATCCCAATATAGTTAGTGAGGTGACTAAGCCTGTTTTTGTGCCCCAAGTATTTGTTAAAGCATAACGGTATTACGCCTTTTAAAATATTATATTTAAATATCTGTTGGAATTGGGGGGTCAATTAATTGGCCTACAAGATAAATAACAGATCATATATTTACTATTCAGTAAATATTAGGGAAAAAGTGGTAGTACAACAGGACAGTACATCAATTATATATACATTTAAAAAAGCCTACGATTCAGTTAAAAGAAACAAATTATATGAAATTTTAGTTTGGTTTGGGATATCCGAACAACTTGTTAAGCTAATTAAGGTATATTTGAAAGAAACGTATGGCAGGGTACGAGTTGGATGTCACTTATCAGATACTTTTGAAATATTATTATTAGCACCGCGTCTTACTACCCATTCGGGTTATACGCACTTACGCTAATGTGTAATGGTAGGGTGATTGTGAGATGAAATGAAGGACCTACAGTTTAACGTGGAATCCGAACCACGGTGGAGGCCTGGCATTCCCCACATTCACAAGATGTCTTGTCAGAGGTGAAGGAAGGGTTTGGTAATCAGATAAATCTTTGCCGGGACCGAGGATCGAACCCCGGCCGCCAGCATAGAAGTCTGACACCTTACCCCTAGACCACCAGGTCACCCTTTTGAAATACATAATGGGTTGAAACAAGGAGATGCACTCTCCTCATGACGTTTTAATCAACCCTTAGGGTACGGCCAGACTGGAGCAACCGAGCGCGCACGCTTGAAAGATAGAACTGATTCTATTTTTCAAGCACGCGCGCTCGAGCCGGAACAGCCTAGTTTACAGGGGCTGGGCCATATTATTTTATGTTGGTTCATTGAGCGCTAGGAAAACATCTCAATTTGACATGATATTTGACTTTTTTATAATTATAGATAGGTTTAGCACACTTGCTACTAACGGCCTAATTTAAAAGGTAAGGGAAGACCATAAACTATATATATGTGTGTGTGTGTGTGTGTGTAAAGGTGATATGCTTAAATATTTCAATATTATAATCAGAGTAGGCTTCTGCAACTAAGAATCACCATTAGCGTGGAGAGAGGATGGGAAAACCCCAACAATATATATCACTTGTCAAAAACCACCCTCAGTTCACTGAGCCATGATTTGAACCTTTGCCTCCTTGCCAACAACTATTGAGAGCTATCCGTTAATCACGCGCTCGCCCGTTTGCTCGCAAGTCTGGCCACGCAGTTGATCAGTCACTCCCGCGCTTGTCAGTCTGGCTGAGCCCTTAAGAGTATGCTATTAGGGTAATTTAAGAGAGTAGTTAAGGGTTGACATTAAACGGTACAATGCAGCTATTAGAATACGCAGAGGATTTCGCTTTGTTGGGAAATAGTAAGGAAGATGTAGCAAGAAATGTTGTCATTTTATTAGAGGTTGGTAAGGAAAAAGGTTTAGAAGTGAGCACTGAAAATACTATGTATATGATCATTGATCATACATAGAACACAAAACGAAGACAATAATTTAGATATTACTTCGAACAACATATAATTTGACATGTTTAATGATTTTAAATATTTAGGAACAATTTTAACTAGTAGCAATGATATTAGCGTTGAAACTATAAAAATAATAAATGACTCATTCAATAAGTTATTGATATCTCACCTGCTTTAAAGGATTGTAAAAGGCAGAACATACAAAACATTAGTCTTACCGGTTGTTCTCTATGAGTGTGAAACGTGGTTTCTTACCTTAGATGACGAAAATAAATTTAGTATGTTCAAAAACAAGGTGCTTAGTTAAATATTTGGTGCAACAATGGATGAGACTACCGGGGATTGGAGGAGAGAAGACAATGTTAGGATAATCAAGTCTCGTAGATTACGGTGGGCGGGAAATGTAGAGCGAATGGGAGATTTTATAAGCGTGTTGCGGAAAGAGAAGACATGGCCTCAGTTGGGAGGGTAACATTATAATGGACCTAAAAGAGATAGGATGTAATGAGGTGAACTGGATAGAACTAGCTTAAGATAGGAATAGGTGGCGTTATTTTTGTAAGTGCAGCAAAGGACTTCCTAATGCCATCGATTCAGTAAATAATTTAATAAACTGCTTCTGGAGGATAGAGGAGGAAGAGTATGGGTGTTGGAGAAGGTGGAATAAGAATATAAATCTTTACCAATACTTTAAATTGTTTACTTACCTCCTTTTTCTACAATATTTATTAAGGTCAAATTCAATTGGATTTTGTTATTTTAAGCTTTAAACATTGAAAACATATTGTCCAGGAAATCTGGTCTTGTCCTTGGACGGGCTATGTCCAAAAATACTACCAAATTCAGTAATAGATCAGCCTGCGTTCATAAAATCTAGTTAATCCTATAATAAATCGTGTTGTCAGCTTAAAATCCTTCAAGGACATTTAGTTTCACATAAACACCCCGTTTTACTCAACGACTCCAAGGTGCACCCAAATCGATGCAAATTGCTCCTTTTTTCAACATATATATATATATATATATATATATAATGGCGTATTTATTTAAACACAATCATTCTCAGAGGGTTGCAATCGAAGGAGAGGCACATCCATTTTTTTTATGTTGATCTACTCGATAGACAAACTTTATCGCCCTTAGTGTCTGGAGAATTTGAATCCTCTCGCCAGCCACTCCTGCGAGGTCAATTTTCACAGCTCAGATGTGTTTGGTGTTTCCGAGAATTCTCGCAAGAAGAGAGCAATCTACTAGCAGCTCACAACCCACACGTTTAGAAATGAGGATCCTAGATGTGGGATTAGAATGCGATGCATTCGTAAAATCCATGTGATTTATTGTTAGTTCTTAATTTAAATATTAAAGTCTTATCAAATGAATGATTATATCTTTTGCATCCATAAACTTATCTGTAAATGTAATTACATCACTACGTTCATAACATTCTGTTGTTGCGATGCTAGCTAGCTTGTGTTGTTCCCCTAAGGTGCGATGGTAGGGGACGCGAGAAAAGGCCAGTG
This sequence comes from Timema monikensis, assembly GCA_902151445.1. Taxonomy (NCBI): domain Eukaryota; kingdom Metazoa; phylum Arthropoda; class Insecta; order Phasmatodea; family Timematidae; genus Timema; species Timema monikensis. The sequence goes on from CABFVZ010004366.1 coordinate 13,050, forward strand.
TTTTTGCATATTTTATCTCAAAACATTTTTTGGCCAAAATAAATAAAATATTGCTCCAGTAAAAATATAGAATTGAATTTTCTTAACATGGTGGTCCCAAAATTTCTTGAATATCTATAAGGGGTATTCTGGAAAAAGTTTCTCATCTAACGCCGCTATGCCCATGACAGATATTCAGGATATTGATATCACCATGTGAAGAACGTTAAACTCTAGGTTTTTGCTGGAGCAGTATTTGATTTATTTTGTCCAAAAAGAGTTTTAAAGAGCAGGAAACAGAGAGGGGGCGTCTAAAATCTAAATAAATGGTAGGACACAATCGCACAACTTTTTTTTAAATAGTGTATTATAACTGTTAATAAAATGTAAAAAAAAAGGGTTTCAGTAAACTACCCCGGAGTAAGTTTTACTCAAAAAAACAAACACATCACAATAAACAACACAATCAAAACTCTTGATTCATAAATTTTAAACTATTATAATCAATTTATTTTTCCTGGGCCTATAAGTCATGCATTACAGTTTAAAAATATGATATGAATACATTTACATATAACCTGCCCCTGCCATCACTCAGCCGATCCCATAAGGGGATTTTAATGAAATGGTCTGCTGTTTCCATCAAATATGGACAGTCTAGGTGTTTGTCTTTTGTTTGCGTGTAGGTATTATTTGACAATATTAAACAAACATATGGTTTCCTTCGACATAATAGTATATTCTATATAATTTAAACCAGTGTGGTCAAACCTACCATGACTCGTAGGCATAACGCAAAAAATATAGCGGGCCACAAGGGGGGGAAATGCTAATGCTAATGCTAATGCTAATGCTAATGCTACTGATAATAAATGAACCGACACTTTTTTACTTTCTCTCTATCTTACAGGTAGAGAAAGTATGGTGATCGTCAAAAAAAATCAAACTCGAGATTTTGATGAATCTTGACGTTTCATGACTCCCTGAATCCGAAAAAGTGGTTTTTGAATTTCCGTCTGTCTGTCTGTCTGTACCTCCAACTAGAGCCTAAACTATTTTACTGAACAGGTTAAAACTTGGTATCTAGAGTTTTCATTGTGTTTCCCCGAGGGGTTTATGGAATTGGATATCTAACCCTAGAATTAAGGGTAGTTTACTAAAGGGTAAAAAGAGAAAAAGTCGATTTTCTCAAAATCGGCTCTAACGATTTTAATTAAATTTCATTTATAAACATTAATTAATATTTCAAACAAAATGGCTACTCTAAATATTTCGTCAAAATGGCTTTAAGGTCTCCGGTCTGATGCGTAAATTAACATTTTTTATAATATCTCCGAAACTATTTGAGATATTAAATTACTTAGCATTACAAATATGTATATATATTTTTAATACAAATATTTTATTCGAAACATATTTTTATAAAATCAATAACTTTCAATCTATACGCAATTATATATATATATTTAACTTTTTGGACATTAAAGTTTAAGTATTGCGACCGTAAAAAAAAATCTAACCTGAAATGTTGATGGATGTCGACGTCTGATGACCCCCTGAACCTTAAAAAAAATAGTCTTTGCAATGCCGTCTGTCTCTGTGTCTATTAAAACTTAAAATTAAGAGTAGTTTTATAAGGGGTGAAAAGAGAAAAAATAGGTTTTCTCAAAATATGCTCCAACGATTTTGATTAAAATTCGTATCTAGGCATTGATTAAGATTATAAATAAACTGGCTACTTTCATTTTCCCATGAAAATTATTTTTAGGGTACTTTACAGAAGCGTTAATTTCCGTATCGCCACAACTATTTGAGATACTAAACAACTTATCATTGCAAAATTGTAGGACTATTAGAAATAAAAAACTTTTATTTGACATATATTTTTATAAAAGCAACAGTTTCTGAGATATTGGCAAATATATTAATACAATTTTGTGAGCTTTAGTTGTAAACATATACTAAAGTCTTAACTCTATAATTCTCCAATGCCATAGAGTAATTAAATATAAGTAAGTATCTAAAAAAAGTATGTTATTTTTCCTTTGGTGGACAAAGATGCGCCTCTTTTCTCATTGATTCTATATCAGTGTATATTATTTTATTCTTGTTCTTATGTGGAGTGGTGATGATACAATGTACATTATTCCATTCAGAAATCTTACGAGTTTATAGAAAGAGAGAGAGAGAAAGTCTGTGCGGTGTGCCGTACCATTTATTTTTTTAAATTATACTTGGAACTAATATTGTCCAATATATTAGATAAAATGACAAGCTGTTTTTTT
>CABFVZ010004366.1:15419-50675 GCA_902151445.1 Timema monikensis
TTTTTTTTTTTTTTTTTTTTTGTGGAGAAAGTTTCGATAGTATAACTCCTAGTTACGCCTTTCTCTATTATTTATTTAAAATCGCGTTGAGACTAGCAAACAGAATAAAACGGGTCCCAGATTGGGCGTCGTACTTGTTTCATAACATCAATGGCTTATTATAATTTGTAGTAACATTTTCAACAATCATTAATGAGTCAACTAACTTTAAATGATTGGTCTCCCAAAAAATAATTAGATAGTGTCTTTTATTATGAAAAATACTACCCAAATACCCATTTTAGGCACAATAATTATATCCATTTTCGAAATACTTCGAATTGTCAAGAATCGGTCATGATTAAACTACCTTTAATTTTAGAGCTCAAATTCAAATCACAATTTTGCCTCGAGACATGACAGTAACATACAATATTAAGTTTGAACGAAAGTCATTAAACCTTTTTGGCTGTAGTTGAATACAGAACTGTACAACTCTCTTTTTTGAGTTTGCTGTACATAAAATATTGAGGCCAAACATTTTCTACAATTATAGTAATTATTGAACCTCTAGTTAGGCAATATTTAAAATCCTAAAAATGATCGAGAAATTGAAATTTAGATCGTTTGCATGCTTAATTTCCGCTCTGTAAATGATGTCATCATCATCTGTGTCAGTGTCATTTAAATGTTGTGCGAGTCTTAACGCCTAGTTGAAGACTACAATCCAATCCATCCAGGATTCGAACGGTCCATCAAATGTGGGTTAGCTAGTCTGAGTTAGTAGCTTAACATTTTAATCTCTTGACCGAGATTAAGGCCAATATTTTTTAAATCGTGAAAATATAAACTGCAAGGTTGTATTTGCATAGCTTAAATATCACAATTTTTTTGGTCATGATTACGTCTAACACCAAGGTTGTCAAGAATTAATCCAAGGGATGGAAATGAGGAGGGCAGTTTGTAGATAGTGCACACAAATTGGCGTGGAGGAAAGGGCATGGGAAAGCCAGTGTGTGATAAATCTAATAGTTATAGAAACAGTGGCGCTTTCTAAGGCGTGGAAAGCAGATAGCTTACTCCACCAAAATCTATAATAATTTTAATTAAAGCTTAAAGAATTTTAAGTAAAACTATAATATATATTGGAGCTATGTGGATGTGTCTAATATATAGGCTAAATTTTAAGCTAAGACTTAAAAGATGAAATATTTTACGCATTAAAGGTACCTTACCACTAAAATTCTAAGCTATAAAAAATTATAGATATAATAGCGTCGATACACAGGTATACCACCCGCTCCAAGTTCGCACCGGGACAAGATCCAATACTCAACCTCCCCCGTCACGTGCTATTTAATATATTGTGAGTTGGACGCCTTAGACCACGTATCCCCCGTTGCGGGCTATCATCATGTGACTAATGACCCATATGGTTGCATCAAACACTAAATGATGCTGGTCTCGCACATAACACTGTTACTTGCTACTCGGTAAAGCGCGCGTGCGCTTTATCTCTCTCATTGCTCGTCTCTACAACAATAAAGTGTTGGAATAAACATGAGGCGTCGTGCATTATCTGATAACTCACTAGTTGAATACAAGGTAAAATGCTTTTGTCTGAGGTACGACTGACTGAATCTTAAAACTTCACGTACCATTATGTAACTGCTCCGACATTTGAGCAGTGACCAAACGCCGATGTACGTGACCCATTCACGTGGCTTGCTTGTTTACACACTCATAAAGAGAAAATACGTTATCATGGACAGGTCATGGTCAAGGGAGGGAGTAGAAATAAATTAGAAAAACATCACCATTTATTATGCTATGTAAAAGAGAACATTTCAAAAATGTGATTTTAAAAGCGATATTTGTGATGTACATGGCCTCTTCACATTAGGGTTAAGTCAACAAATACAACGATAACTTTTATTACGGTTCCTATTTGTATTATTATTTACATAACACGTTACCAAAGTACTGTACGGTATTAATTAAAAGAAATGTGAGGGAGGTAAATTATAATTATGATATCAGTTTAATATGATAGCATCTTGCCATTTTCAGGGCAAGACATGTTGTTCAACAGACTAGAATTTGAAAGACACCCAATGAATCCCACTAGGCAACTTGAATCGGGTGCCAACCGTACTCTAGAATACAAACTATAGAGGTCTCTTTCTCGAAACAAGCGTGGTCCATCATCATTTCTTACTATGTTCTGTTTCCTTCTCACTCACTAACTTTCAATGTTATGGTAATACAACGAATAATCATAAACATTTGAGCTATAATTGATTTAGGAATATTATAATTGAATCATAAATATAATTATATTTACAGTACGATTCATTTAAGATTATTCTCATTTCTTGTGTCTTTTTTTTTTCTTTTATAAATATCGACCAAAAAGAAATCCAAACGCTGAATTATTTTTTTAAGTTTTGATTTTAATCACTTTATATTCTTCAAAATTTCAAGTCCCAATTTTGTTTTAACAAAATATTGTTTGTTTTCTATTTTTTTAAACTGAAAACCGGTGAAAACTGTTAAGATAAAATTATATAATAATATGTAATCTACCTTGGAAGTTAGTTTAGAACAAACCCATTAAAACAATAGTTTTCTCATCGCAAACCAAAGCTGAAAAGAATTAGCGAGTATAGCTCCTCCATCAATGTTAATCTGTAGGTTTAGCATTTTACATTATGTAACAACATTGCCAAGATAAATCTAGTGACTCAACCTCATTATTCTAATTAACTTAAATAATTACAATGATGTAGTATTTTTGTAGTGTTAATGAGTAAAGCTGTAAACGAAATCTAAATTGTATCCAGGTGACGAGTCTATTAAGCTCCATCCAGACTAGAACAGAACAACGAACACGAACATTTCCACGAACATGTAGTGTATGTTGTGCGGTTTGCTGTCGAGTGTCCAGACTAGAACAGAACATGTTCGTGAATGTACTCACAAAGTGTTCCCATATTTGGTTGGTTTTTATAATTATTTTCATTAACGAATAAAACAGATATTAAATTAAACAACTGGATAACAAAAAACGTTCATGTGTATGTGTGTATTGAGATATATTAAAGCTATTAACTTTATTTATCTTAATTTCACAAACTACGTCTCTTATATGGTAAAAAAAAATAGTAATGTTTCTGGAAATAAAAATTTGGGAACAATCCCTCTATTAAGTCGTTTTAGTAAAACTAGGTATGCCTAATGGTAAAATAGCATCAGGCAAAAGCGATGCAGCATCATTAACAGAAAAATTAGCCCTCCTCCTACCCGCCTCAGTGGTCGAAAGGTTTAAGGCATCATTCTAATGTTAGACTAGACTGCTGAGAACAAGATCAGAGTTTGAGCCCAGTCGGGTTCAGTGAAGAGTTTTTTCCTAAATAGTTTCCCATGCTCTCTACACGCGAATGTGGGCGCACTTCCTATACATTACACCAATCTCATATTTAACCCATTAGTGTGATTAGTACATAGGCGTATAACCTGAACGGGTAGTAAGAAGCAGTGCCAAAAAAAAATCCTCCCATAGTTGTCCCTAAGTACTTAGGGCGTATTTTGCTCACTGTGGTCAAGCAAACATTTAACCAACAAAAAATGTTTATATATATATATATATATATACATTTTTTGTTGGTTAATATAATAGTGTGTATATAATTTCTTAACGTTTCTCATACCAATGGTATCTTATTTTATTTTTTTCCTTTCTAAGGGCAGATAACAAGCTTTCCATTTGTTTCCTACACTCGTTCACATCCCTGTCCATCACGGCTCAATCTCCTACATTAATCCTGTTTTCTTATTTTCTTATAGTGATCTGGAGCCTTATAGTTCTAGATTACCTAGTGTGGCTTATAGAGAGCTTCATGAGCTTCATTTGCTCTTCTTTTAACCACTCCTTTCTTCTACTATATGCTAAAGTAAATGAGAGAGGAGTCATTCGTTAATATGCAATCCCGTACAGTTATAATAATTGTATAAATGACAGCACTAAGCCAACTACCCAGTCGAGGGTGGCTGCGTTATCTGATAGCAAGTGATATTAGAAATCACACATTTGTAACCGACGATTTCCGCACGTCCATCATAGACTCTGCCTTAAAATATGAGTGAAGAATGACCCTGGGCATGAGACGAATCCTGGATAGCTCAGCGGTTAGAGCATTTACGTACTAAGCCAAAGGTCCCGGGTTCGATTCCCATGTCTAGGTGTCATTTTTAAATTTTCAGAATAGAATTGAATATGAGTGAGTGTGTGTCTTTATATATCACGTTTGTGATTATGTATATTATGTAGGAATACAATGTACTGTACATAATATATAATCACAATAACACGTAAATGGACATAATTCCACTTCAACATGTAATGTTATTTTTCTCTCCATGGTGAATACATATAACTCTTCCCCCTTAACAACTAATTAATAATTAAATAATATACTCTAAATAAAATTATAATAGCTCAAAAGTTTCAAACGAAGTTCTAAAATAATTTAAGTTGACATGGTAATTTGTTCTAAGGGTGGTATTTCCTGAATGGTTTCCATCCTCCCTCCACGAACATACGGTTACACTTCCTATAAAATCATCCTTCCTCATCCCAAGTACCTTAGCGTAATTAGTAAATAAGCGTATAACACAAACGAGTAGTAAGAACCATCACTAAAAAAGTATCAAAAATAATGGACGCTACTAAGTTTACTCTAAATTGACCCCCCCACTCCTGGAAAAATTTCTTTTCTACGCCCTTGGTTGTTTCCTAAAGGGCTTATTATCAAACTAATAAAAGATGGAGTATAAATGTAGAATTTATGTGAAGCTTGGAGGGAGAGTGGTAAATCTATTTGAAAGAATACCCAAGTTTAATGGACCTAACTAGAACCAAAACATCACAGTCCACGGAAGTCATTAAATATATTTTGAATGAAAATTGACACATGCTTTAAGATTGTACTTGTATGTTCAACTCTCGTTATATAAACCAATTGATGGACCGACTTATGTATTCAACCAGTTTGATAAACATGATTAGAGTAAAGCAGCCCAGAGGACGGCGCAGACAAATGGTTATCATCTGGGTAGAAACACTGCTACCAACAGTTTAACGAATCTTATCTGTTTCTTTGTAATCGAGTGTAAAATGTGATATTGCGTGAATTTTAACAGTTAATTAGAAGCAGGGCCGTACACATGGGAAGGACGGATGGGAGGAGGTTTGGGGGTTCAACCCCTCCCATTGAGAACTAAATTTAGACTAGATAATACAATATCAACATAGTGAGACGAGAACAAAAACGATTCCAGTAGTCGATTCCAGCGAGAAGAGATATATGTAAGACTCATACTTAATAATTTCTATATGAATGTGGGGATTGCCAGGCCTCCACCGTGGTTCGGATTCCACGTTAAACTGTAGGTCCTCCATTTCATCTCACAATCACCCTACCAATTACATATTAGTTTAAGTGCATATAGCCCGAAGGGGTAGTAAGACGCGGTGCTAATAATAATAATAATAATTTTTCCCCTGATGTTTAATGTATATCTTGGACAAGCTGTTGGTATTGATGCGTCATTTATGGTTGAAGGGGGTGAGTGACTGTGATTATTTTTGGTGCTTACATATTTTATCGTCCCAATAATATACAAATAATTGCATTATTTTTGATTAATTAAGGAAACATTTCAATAATAATGCATGTGTCACCATGAACAAATCACATATTAGGTTATTGTATTGTTAGTCAGTTAATTAGACCTAGTCATAACATATATTATTGCCCCCCCCCCCTCTTGCATGCGGCTCTGACTAGAAGGGTATAAATAGTCTGACACACTGTGTGTAGAAACTGTTATCAACAATATCATATACTTGTAGTGACTAGTTGAGAATTTTTTTTTAAACTTTGAAGCTAGTCCTTACCTAGATATTTTGTAAAAGTTCTTATGTAAGTATCCGTGTCAATCACCTCACCCCGAAGAACATGTGCTACTTTATATTTAAACTATCGTTAAAGACTCACTACATTGAATTAGATCGCTTTGTGGTTTTTAATTGCGTTGTGTGAAAATAATTAATTTTGGCTATGACTTTATTTAAAATAATATTAACTTTATTTAAAATGATCATTTAATTTAGTCGCCAAATTATTATGGAGACCAGATTTTTTCATATTAATGTGACACGAACCAATGACCACCCTTTGTATTTAAGTTTACTAGAATTGTCTTATTTTCAATTCGACCAGTAATTGCTCAACATCACGTTGTTTCCAAGCAAGTATTCTTCCAATATTTGTTTGATTCTTGGGCCCCTGCATCCTTAATATATTTTGTTCTGCGAGAGTATAGTCCGTTCTGTCACGAGAACTGTAGGCACGGTGTAGAATTCCACATTGAATTCAAAGACCTACTTTGTGAAATTTCTGTCATTCAGTGTGTATCAACTTGCCGGTGAGAATCTTAGTGGTCCGAGTAACGTGCATCACTACATTACTGTATTGTAAGTACCTGGTGATATGGCCCAGCTATAAAATGCATAGTGTCTCGTAACTTGCGTATATCTAGTGTTAAAAACCTAGAAACAAACCTACCTCCCTCTAACAGTAACCAGGAATCGAACCCATGTGCCTCAAAAACAAATTTATATTGAAGGACAAATAGTAATACTGATATCCTGTTGGAAGGCGTAAGTAGATTGTTACATTAAATATAATTAGCTGTATAGGTCACACTACACTACATGGTTGATTAGCTATAAGTTACAGAGGGTTTGCCCTTCTTAAATGATAAAGCGAACTGAACGACCAGGACAGGCTTACTACGCCCTCCGCGGATGCAACGGTCTCACGCTCAGACCAACCTGCTCACCAAAGTATTCTTCAGTATCGCTTCTTTTTGTCCAGTTTACACAACATTCTTTTTACATGACATATCACTTTATAGCCTTTGCAGTGGCCTCATGTCTTCCCATCTGGTCATATTAAGACTTATGTAGTGGACCACTTTAATAACTTCCTTCTACGCTTTTATATATCATCGTATAAAATGATTATTTTCATTTAAAACATTAAGAAATCATTATAAAAATAATTGGCAATACGGTAAGAAGCATCCATTTCTATATTATATTCACTTAAATCAACCCTTGTAAACATTAATAAAAGAATTATTATCTTATATCATTATTATTATTACTATTATTACTATTAGCACCACGTCTTACTACCCGTTCAGGCTATACGCACGTACGCTGATGTGTAATGGTAGGGTGATTGTGAGATGAAATGGAGGACCTACAGTTTAACGTGGGATCCGAACCACGGTGGATACCTGGAATTCCACACATTCACAAGTTGTGATTAATACACATCTTGTCAGAGGTGAAGGAAGGGTTTGTTAATCAGACAAATCTGTGCCGGGACCGAGGATTGAACCCAGGACCACCAGCCCAGAAGTCCAAAACCTTACCCCTAGACCACCAGGTCACCATTATCTTATATCAAAAGAGAAATATGCTAGTATAGATTTAGTTCAAATGAATGCTGCAATTTATTTAAAATAAGGTTTAGATGTTAACACGCTTGGATATAATGAGCTTTGAATTGAAATTAAGATGCCAACGGACAATTTCTTAATGTTAAAATATTGTTAAGTTGGACATTATTTCTTACTACCCGTCTGGGTAAGCATCAGAAAGATATAATTGCAATTAAATATACTCGCATTTTCAAAAAGGGATAGTGGTGATATATATAGGAAAAAACACCTTCATTACACCCGGGCGGAATTATAAACACAACAGTTCTACCATCAACAAGCTAGTCGATTGCATTAGTGATACCTTAGACCATGCTACACCCGATGCGGGTGAGTTGGACTTTAAAACTTGCTACTATTTGTGATAAGCCTCGTAAGGGTTTAAGAAATTATCCTTTTAATTTCCAACGATCATTCAAACCTTTGTAGCTAACTATTAATGGGTGTATACTATTTATGTCCCGACATTTTATAAATACTTTTAAAGTAGCCATCCTGACAAATAAAACTTTAGGGGCACAAAATGTATTTGAATTAAATGTGGAACTTTCCTGAAAATAAGTTGAAAGAGGTCGTTTTAAAGAAATCATTTGGTTTTGGCCTGTCCTGGTGGCACCTATTTTACCAAGGTTAAAAAGCTCAAGATCGTGTTTATATTGTTTATCTGTAACTACACGAGCTAATATTTGCTTTACTACTTGCTGGTACGTAAAAAGAAACAAAAATCTGCAATGATTGCAATGAGCTCCATAACTTCTTTGGTAAATATTTGTATAAGAAAGTCGTACCAATGAAATAATGAGGCCACGAGTCTAGTGTTGTGCGGGCAGGGGCTTTCAAGGGGTGGCTCACACCTCCGAATCTATTCTACGCCATCATATATACTTTTCAGGCTACAGCATTTTAATCACACAAAGAGTGTATGTAATAGGAAGGCATAATTTAATGGAAATGTACTCACATTTTCATTGAGGGAGTGTGGCGATCATTAAGGAAAAACCACCTTCAGTACACCAGTCATCGGCAAACTATATGATCTTGGTATGAGGGTAAAAAAGTATAGATTTTTGATATAATTTAAAATAATGCGAGTCACTGACCATTAAATATTTATGTTTTATTAAACATAATATTTGAATTAAAGCCAGTTAGTTGAGAGTATTGCTAATTGAGAGTCCTAATCCCCCATAAACTCTGCAATAATATTTTATCTATTTTTAAAAGAATCAAAGAGGTCACCCATAATTTGCGTATTTATTTCTTAACAATTTTTTAGAATATTTACAATACTCTTTATATCCTTAACAATAATAAAATAAAATATTATTATTATTAATAATAATAGCACCACGTCTTACTACCCGTTCGGGTTATATGCACTTACGCTAATGTGTAATGGTAGGGTGATTGTGAGATGAAATGGAGGACCTACAGTTTAACGTGGGATCCAAACCACGGTGGAGGTCTGGCTAAAATAAAATAAATATTTTATTAGATGTTATATTGTTTTTTATGAGACCTCTATTAAAATTGGCGTGAAGTGACAATTTAATAACTGCGAGTGCAACTATACTCCATTCACGATAGGAGTTACTCTCTGAAAGGTTTTTTTTCCTAACAATATCCTACTATATAATAGATTTCTGGTAGGGAAAAAGGCCTTTCAGAAAAAAATTCCTACCCTGAGCAGGCTTTACATTACCTTTTTTATAGTTCCAGTTTTTCATTCTAAGTCCTTAAACTACAAAAGTTTTGTGTTGCACACTATAATATGGTTTAAAATTCTCCAATATTTGTATTTTTAATATATATATGTAGAGTAAGGCCGCAACTATATTGGGTCCGTATTTCTCCCGATCAGATGTAGGGCGATTATGTGATCCGATGTCGTCCGTCGTGTGTGTCTAGACCGGCCTCAGTTACACCCAATCTGGAAGCAGTTGCAGTGGTGTTGTGGGGGTACCATGAGTGACTCTGAAGATGATTGTTTGTGTTGGCTTCTACTAGAGAAGAACCTTCTCCATAAGGGAGAGCCCTCATACATTTTATTTTGTTTCAAATCCGCTACACTTTGTGCTTGTACAGCTCATAGCTGACTTCTGACGGCTTTGAAAAGCTACTAGACAAAATTATGTATCCCTACGCCAAACTATGTGATCCGTAAAAACATGTGTTTAGCAGTTTTCCCTTCTGATAGTCAACATTTAGGTATATATCTAAATGTTGACTGTCAGAAGTCAGCTGTGAGCTGTCAGTCAGCACCAAAGAAGCCATGGAGCTACTGTAGAGAACTTCAATTCATTGCCTGTAGGGTTGACTGACTGACAGTCTTTCCAAAAATAGATTCCCTCAACACAGCCAATCTCGCGTGAACAATAAAATACCAAGACAAAGAAAGGAGAGGGTTGGTTTCTCCTTTTTTACTCGGCTCATGTTTGGAAGGCCGGGTTTGGGTTCTATTTCAAAATGATACATAGCTGTAGTAGTTCTCATTCAACATTCTTTCAGTTTATACACGTGTATATTATTAATCATCAAAAATAGTATATTAGATTTGTATTTCTAATCAAGGTGTAGGCCTAAAACCTTGACATTCTGCATTAATTAATACAATAACTAATTCTAATTGAAAGTTAATCATTAAAATAAAAGATCCAATAAATTAAAATGTGGGTAAATCTTTTAAATTGTTTTAATAATAATTCATAATAGACCTAATTAAAACTACTTTGGATGAAAACAATTTATTTTTACATTAACATTATATACAAGGATTTTACTTTTAATAATTTAAAATTAAGAAGGGTTGTTTATAGGAAATGCAACCACATTCTTCTGACAAGGATGAAAAAAATTCAATGTGAAAATTATAAAGTGGAAAACCAACATCAAATGCGTTTGGCAAGGTATACTTTAATTCTTATAGGAAGAACAGGTTTAGAAAATACAAATAAATACATAACTAAAAATGGTGGTCAAAGTTGATGGCATTTTACTTAATTATTATTTTAAAGATAGGCCAATTTATAATATTTCTCGAAAGTTAAAGATGTAAATCACATTACTTGAAATATGAATAAATCAGTGTAGTTTTACTAACGTTTGTGACAGTCATTTACTCTTCTTACGATCAAAATTAGAGTATACTCAACCTACAGAAAAAAAAAAAAATTATATATAGTAAAATTTTACAATACCTTACAAAACAATAGTAAAAATGTTAATACATTTCCATGTGTGTTTAATTCCCATAGTATTTACAAAGTCCAGTCATTTAGCGTTAGGGAAAGAACTATAAATAAAACCAATGACAAACTAAACACTTTTTTATTTATTAATAAAAAAAATCTTTATAAAGTGTCTAATCTTTAAAAATATTTAAATTAAGTTTTGGAAGTTAGTTATTAACTAATGTTGAAATGAAATATAACAATATAAGATTTCCTTAAATGATTGAGTAATGTTGTTTTTGGGGTTTCCTATTGTTTACAAGTTTCAAACAACGGTATGCGAAAGTGTAATTTAAAAAGTAGTTTTATAATAAAATTAAATACATTTTTAGAACCAGTCACGTCAACCATATAAGTTAACAATAAAGATTAAAATGTAAACTTAAATAATATAGATGCAATAGATATTTGTCACAATCACATATAATTAAAGCAAGTAGAGTTAGCTAAGACAAGGGTTGTTATAATTCTATCCAGCCTCAAAAAAAAACCACATGGGTTTTATTAAAAATACCCACTTAAAAAAACAACAAAAAAACACTTATTATATATTGAATACAAAGCAATTGTCTAGTTAATTTTTGAAAGTAGTTAATCTATTTCCCTTTTAATATTTAAAATATGATTAATTACATTAGATATAAATGTAATAGATAGGTTGGAAATGGAATTAAACATACTAACATAGGACTAGATCAAACTAATGTTATTGAATATTTTAAAGAATACACATACAATTTAAATTTAAAAACGTTCTTTTCTAAGAACTAAATTTTACTAACACGATTGCACGAAAGTTTTATTTTTAATTTTGTTAACCAGTGTATTGTTTGTAATTCCTTAATGTATATATATATATAATATTATTGTTAGGCCTAGAAGTGATTTTCTTTGTAAAGTAACAGTCGGGGCACTAATTAATATGTTAGAATGATTGATTTAATCAGATAACATACATAATATCTTTAATCACACCACAACAAACCAAATAAAACCTAATATAGCCCAACTTATTTTTTTAAATAGACCTGGTTGTTTTCATGCCTGAGCTAAGAGATATTCATTGAGAATAGAATGGTTTGAATTTCTACAAAGTTTAACAATTAAAAATAACAATTCTAGAATCGTACTTGTGTGTGTGTATGGTATTTGAACACACACACACGCACAAATATACAAGGACACAAACATGTTTGGTTTGTGATCTTCCTCCTGCCTACAATTTATAAGCGAAGGGTGTCCAAATTAATGTATATACTCAATCGAGTTCTGTCATTTTAGACTTTATACAATTAATATAAAGATTTAAACAAAACTCATCAAAGTAGGCATGTCCTTACTCGCAACACCATACTTTAAAATTAGCAGGATCAATCTTGCTTAAAGTGTTTAGAGGTTTGAAAAAATAAATAAATGGTACAGTGTATCACACAGACATTCCCTTATGGGTTACTGACGACAAATTATGAAAATTTGATTCCTAACCGTAATAATATACAATGAAAGTAAACCAAATCTTCGCTAGTTACTATGTGAGAAAGTACAGTAGCCCCATGGCTTCTTTGGTGCTGACTGATAGCTCGGAGCTAAAAGCTTTGAAAAGTTACCAGACCAAATTACGTATCCCTACGCCGAACCAGATAATCTGCATAAAACATGTGTTTAGCAGTTTTCACTTCTGTCAGTCAGAACCAAAGAAGTCACGGGGCTACTGTATGTAAGATTGTGTCGTACTATACATTTAAACTCACGTGAAAATGTTTATGAAGTGAGAGTTTTCCATTAATCTATCACAAAATAAAATACTATCAAAAATGTTTCTAAACAAAATAAAATATTCAGTTATTTTAGTAGATATAATATAGTTATGATAATTTATAAATGACAGCCTATTATCATTGAAAATTTAAGTGTTTCCTCAAATTGAAGCTATACCACCAAAAAAAGACTAGTGCGGAAATTCTCTCTTTGTTCTCCCTTGAGTATTATATAAAAATCTCCATAGGAAAGAGTCAAAATATTCACCTGTTTCTATAGAAAGGTAAAGACACAATGTAAAAATAAAATATAAAAAGAATAGATCTCAATATGAGAAAAATACCCATTTGGGACACTCTATAGGGGTACTCAAATGGGCTCAGAGTAAAAATTGAGTGAAACACGTTCTAAAAAAACCACAGGTGTATCACGCCAATAAAAAGACAAAACAAACATATTAAAACAACATATTAGCTAAAAAGACAAGATTAACATAATAATATAATAGGCTGATTAAAAAAACATGTTAAAGTGTACTAAAATGGTTAAAAAAACAAAACAACGCATTAAAGTATACTAAAATGTTAAAAAGGTCTCAATATGAGATAAATCCAGATGAGTCACTTTATAAAAGTGACTCAAATGGCACTAAAAAGATTCGCCTGGCGTATAAAATGGAGTAAACAAATAACTCCTTCAGCGATGTCACGTGATAAAAAACGAATGTCACCTTTAAAATCAAGGGCCAGGTGAATAGGGGCATACTTGCGACACTCCACCAAATTGTGGTACACACTAAGGGGAGCATCGCAAAATTCACACACTGGAGGGGGATCCCCTCTTAGTAAAAATCCGTGGGTTAGAAATGTATGCCCGATGCGGAGTCTCGTCACAATGACCTCCTCTCTTCTAGACTTTCGTATAGAAGAGGGCCATCGCGACACACCGTCCCTGATGGACCGCAGCATTGTTCTGAGCAGGGGTAGAGACCCACTGCTCGTGCCAGGTGCGTAAGACCCCACGCCGAACATAACGCTTTAGATCTAAAAACATGGCCCCCAGACTCGCCTCCGGAGGCAGGCGTGCTGCCTCCTTGACTGCCTGGTCCACCAGTTCATTTCCTGAAAGACTAGCGTGACCAGGAATCCATCAAAAGGTGAGCCGGGTGCTTAATGAATCAATTTTTAAAATTTGTTCATGTATTATCTGCACGAGGGGATTCCAGGAGTAGAGAATGGACAATGCCAACATAGCACTCATGGAATCCGTGCAGATGAGAACAGAATGGTGACTATTTCGGTATACACAACACAGAGATTTAAAAATGGCATAAAATTCAGCCGTAAAAACACTGGTTTAAAATTGGATTCTTCCACAACAAAAGCACATCCCACGGAGGCTCCAGATTTAGAACCATCAGTGTAGTTGCGCTTGAATCCGTGAAAGCGAGTGGAGAGGAGCTCATAGAAGGTCCTCTCATATACAAAGTTTGGGGAGGTCGCTTTAGGGAACTTGGCAAGATCAAAATGGCATTTCGGAAGGCATATCTTCCAGGGAGAAACTTGACCTGGTGATGTGGGGATAGCCTTTGGCAGGACTATCCCACACGTGTCGAAAACCTGTAGCATCCGGATCCCAACTGGCCTTGTACTACGCCATTTGGTTTTATACAAGACATGGTTAGGGGGATGAAACACAGGGTGGTAGGTGACATACTCTGGCGTGCAATGTAGTTTCAACACGTAAGATGCCAGAAGATAAGACCACCGGTATGAAGAGGGGGCTCACCAGAGTCGGCACAGAGGCTGACGACTGGACTGGTACGAAAGGCACCAGTAGCCAGTCGTATGCCAGCATGGTGGACACTATCTAGCATCTTTAACGCCGAGGGTCATCGCTGATCAATAGACAAAACTGCCATAGTCTAGTTTAGATCTACCAAGGCCCTATACAGGCGCATCAAGGTTTCCCTATCTGCACCCCAGGACCAACCGCTAATCACTGTGAGCAGGTTGAGAGCTTTTATACACCTCGCTTTCAGGTCTTTGATGTGGGGGATCCAAGTTAATTTAAAATCAAATCAAAGTTTCAGAAACCTTACGCTTTTTGAGACTGGTAAAACAACGTGGTTCATTAAAATACTGGGGGCTGGTTGTACTCCGCGTAATCTTGGAATTGGACAACCATAGTCTTGGTTGCAGAAAAGCGAAAGCCATTACGCGATGCCCACGACCAAAGATTGTTGACAGAGCGCTGTATCTGCCGTTCAGCCCTGTGGAGACGTGACGAACTGCAATAAATTGCGTAGTCATCCACAAAGAGGCATGAACGTACTGGCAAACGCACGTTGTCAACAATGCTATTTATCGCGATAGCGAACAACGTACAGCTCAGAATACTACCCTGAGGCACCCCATTTTCTTGAATAAAATCATACGGATAAGGTGTTATTCAACCTTACCCGGAAGTGTCCATCCGACATAAAATTAGAAATAAAAATTGGGAGGTTCCCTCGAAACCCCCAATTAAAAAGTGTTTTCAAAATGCCGTACCACCAGTTGGTGTCGTACGCTTTCTCCGGATCGAAGAAAACAGCCAGAAGATGCTGCTTATGGAGAAAAGCGTCACGAACAGCCATCTCTAGACGGACAAGGTGATCCGCCGTGGATCGGTTACGGCGAAAACCACATTGAATATTAGATAGAAAATTGCGGGATTCTATATACCATATAACTCGCTTATTAATTATTTTTTCCAATATGTTACATATGCAACTAGTTAAAGCTATCGGTCTATAGCTAGTTGGCTCTAATTTATCTTTGCCACTTTTATATATAGGTATAACGGTTGCTTGCCTCCATAGTGATGGGAACTGATGAGATTCCCAAACACTATTGTAGAGATCTAAAAGAAATGCCTGTCCGGCAGGGGGCAGCTGACGCAACATTTCATAATGAATGTCGTCTAGACCAGAGGCTGTGCTGCCGGCTTGGGACAGGGCGTAGGTCAGTTCATATTTGGTAAAGGGGGAGTTATAATCCTCCCCCCGACTTTGGCCAAAATCAATAGCATGGCGCTCGATGTTCCGCTTATGAACTGCGAACTCGTTAGTGTAGCTCGCAGTGCTATAAATAGTGGCGAACATCGATCTCAATACATTAACGACCTTCACAGGGGAGGAGACACGTGAACCGTTAGACATTAGGGCAGGTATATTGTTATTGGAATTGTTGCAATTACGTAATTTACGGATATTGTCTCAAACCTTAGTTGTGGGAGTGGATATTGTAAGGGTTGAAAAAAACTTTCTCCAAGACTCTCTTCTACTTTCACGAATGACACAGCGAGCTCGAGCACTTAGAATCCGGAACGAACTCCAGATTCTCCAAGGTAGGACGTCGATGAAAGAGACGTAGGGCCCTTCGATGGTCAGAAATAGCCAACCGACACTCCTCGCTCCACCAGGGAACGGGACGGTGGCGCGGATTTGTTGAGGATTTAGGGATGGAAGCCCTCGCCACCGCGATGACCGTCGAAGTAAAATACCCAATCTTAACATCGACGTCAGGAGAAGGGGAATCATGAAATACGGCGAGCTCATGGAATTTATCCCAGTCGGCATGTTTAATCACCCATTGGGGTACCCGTGCTGTATTTGGGCGATCTTGGAGTGGGGAAATCAGAATGGGAAAGTGATCGCTCCCACATAGGTCCGCATGGACATCCCAAAGGAAGAGAGCAGCGATCGCTGGGCTACATAAAGTTAGTTCGATGGCAAAGGATACACCATTAAAGGTGGAGAAGTGTGTCTGGGTCCCAGTGTTCATTAACACCAGGTTTCCCGAGACAATAATATCCTCTACTATCCTCCCACAGGCATCTGTAAAATTAGATCCCCACACTAGGTTATGCGCATTAAAATCCCCCAAGATTATATAGGGGGCGGGAAGTTGCATAAAGAGGGCCTATAGGCTCCTCTTAGAAATACATTCACCTGGCGGGAGGTATATGCAGCATACTGTCATCTCCAAAGCAAGGGAGACTAGGACAGCGATCACTTGGAGATCAGAAACGATATTAATATTTTTGTGATATATATTGCGTCGTGCGAATATAGCCACACCTTCGCTAGCCCGATCAAAGAAAGGCTTGTCGGTAGGATACACATCGTACCCACGAAGCATCGGGCTGTAATTTGGGCGGAAGTGGGTCTCCTGCAAACACAAGATGGAAGGATGCAGGGAAGAAATGTGTTGTTTAATTTCTTCTACACGAGCAAAGAAACTCCTACAATTCCATTGTAGTAGCGACATACTTTATTTATATAAGAATTAATTATACTCGCAACCCATGACGCTATCTCTAAAAAATAAAAATTGGTTGATAGCCTCTTTAGGTCCTCTTACCTTCTCCAGTCTCTCCTGGACATCCCGCTTCAGAAGAGGCTTGGGTTTATTTTGGAGAGACTGGGTAGTCGGATCCTTGCGCGGAGGCTTTGTTAGGGCCTTCGACGCTTTTTTTTATATTATTTTTCTCGGCGGTCTCTCGCTGGTCCTTCTTCAAGGCACCAGTGGGGCTCGCCTTTACGGCCTCACCTGTTTCGCCACTCATCCCGGCCCCTGGAGGCCCAGAGGCGAGAATGAGCGACTCAATAGCGTCTGCACGTAATTTATTTCCCCGAGGAGGGCTTGGGGTGGTTCCCCGAGAAAGGCTCGGGGATGTTTCCCGAGGAGGGCTCCTCGGTGGGACGGGTGGGGGAGACGACTTAGGTGGCAGTTTTGCTCCCAGTGAAAATATCGGCGACACCTTAGTAGGCGCGTTTTCAATACGGATGTCTCGAGCAGAGACCAATGGCACAGGTCGAGATGGCGTCTTAGCGAGATTAACTGCACAATGGCAGTTGGGACAGTTGATGTTCTGACTGACAATCTGGCTGTATGATGTTTTAAATACCGGAGCCTGATTAGATGCGTATTCCTTCCGTGCCTGGGAATATGAGATATTTTTTTCGGATTGAATCTCCAGGACTTTTTTTCTACCTTCCATTTCGGACAGGCCCGAGACCAGGCAGAGTGTGGACCCTTGCAGTTATACGCAGAACTTCGGAGACTCACATGGTGTTTAGTGAGCCTCTTGTCCACAATCCGCACAGGTCGGCTTACCACAGCATCGCAGCTTCGTATGCCCAAATTCCTGATACTGAAAACAGCGCCTAGGGTTAGGGACATACGGCCGGACCCTGAGCACGTGGAGACCTGCTCGGACCTCCTTTGGAAGGGTAGGTGTCGCAAAAGTGAGGATATATGTGTCCGTTTTTTTTTCTCTTGTCCGTTCTTTTTGGTGACAATGCGGTACACTTCAGTTATTTGCTGAGGGGAAAGCTCCTCACAGGTTTCCTCAATGTTCCCGAAGTCGAGGTCATAGCAAGTGACCACTCCCTTCTAAACATTGAGGAACCTGTGAGGTTCCACCTTCACCCGTATATGAGTCGTATTGCTCAACGGTATTTCAGAGATCGCCATTATATTTGAAGACTTGTGTGTCGGTGTTGGTCTGAATCATGATGGTGCCAACACGCAGTTTCCTTATTGAGACTTCCAATTTCGCTGCTCCATTTATCACTCTTTCGAGGATAAATGGGCTAACACGTTTCAGGTCTTCATTGTCTTCTACTCGAGACATTACCAGACACCACTTCCTGGATTTTTCCTAATATAGGGCTGGAAGGCCTTACCCGTTTCCGCCTCTTGTCAATATTACGGCCCTGAGAGGGACTGGGCAGTGAGTTGCCAGCAGTGTTTGGCAGTACGGTGCCAGCGGCGACAATGTTATCGGCCATGCCGTGATTGGGGAAAACCTACACAGTACTCGGATCGTAGACCCAGGGTGACCCAAGTTGGTACTACCACATATGGCCCTGTTAACTGTACTTACGAGAGGCCCTATACAACGCTAGACATGACAACCTTCACATATAGCATCGCTGAGAGAGAGGTCATCCTAGCAAGTGGGTGTAGGAAAGTGCCAATTTTACGTCCGGGCCCTTATGAATGCAACTAATCTTTTCTCAAAGTAGGGTACCCGGTTATTGTCATCCCTAAGGCCCTTCTACTAAAGTATTGGAACCGCCGCACTTTCATTCAGGAGCTCAAAGCAGTGGTATCCAATAATAAACCGAGACAGCCGTGTTCGCTGCGATGGTCGTCAACGAAGGGGCCAAAAAACTAACTTATTTACTGTTTAAAAATAACAAAAATAAATACAAGGAACGATCTATATCTACTTGTATGGTGATTGTCAAAAAATCTAACTCGAGATTTCGATAAATGTCAACGTTTCATGACCCCCTGAAACAAAAAAACATGGTTTTTGCAATGCCGTCTGTCTGTCCGTCACTTTTCCCTTAGTACCCCTTTTATATACTCAAACCTTTTTTTAACTTATTACATAACCTTTAAAAATTAATTTGATTTAATTTTTACCTTTTTTAATCTTTTTAGCTACCCTAAACTACTCTCCCGGGCAAAGCTGTACTTCATGCTAATAATATATAAAAAAATAAAGTGAGTTTAGGTGTGTTTTCAGATAAATCTAAGCCCCTTTGAGATAATATGAAAAATTGAAATTTTGAAGATCTTTAGATAGACCACCTCATTTAACGAGGAAAATTTACCAAATTAGGAATTTCAAAATTGGGTTCCGAGACTTTGGGTAGGGGGTTAAAATAAGAAAGACGTTTTAACTTAGGTAGAAAATTGAACTTTGGGAGGATGGTCGGGGGAACACTCCAGAGAATCAAATCAGTGTTAAAATTTCAACTTTATGAGTGAAAGCTGAGCGTGAAATTTAATTTATGATTGCCATAGTTAGCTTGGTATTGTGCAAGGAGGAATTATATAAATGCTAGCAGCCGGATGTTGAACGTCCTAATTTGAATAGTTTGATATAGTACAACAGTCTGCTAGTAAATTATACATGTGAGATGATTTCACCCTAAGCCATTATTTGAAATAAGTATCTTCTCTAGCCCCCTCCCCAGTACACACAATATAAGATTTAGTCACAAAAGAATGTCTAGTTATCCTAACAGATATTATGTTATAGTCAGATAAATAAATTGAGTGTTGAACAATGACGTTCATGTAATGGCAAAAATAAAATTACTTTGCTTAACCCTTACAGACCCTGTGTACTCAAACGTGCCCATTAATTACTCTCCATTATTTTTTTTTTATATTCTAATAAAATAAATCCATTGCTTTTTCTGGTTGAGTCCTACTGTTCACAGCCGTCTACATTAATTTATCTCATTGATTTATGCTGCCACCTCTTTGGAAAACTTTAAACTATATTCTTAGCAATGCCAACGTGCGCTAAAGAGTGGTTTTGACTTGCACGTGTTTGTTATTTGTTTTGTTTTATTTACAATAGTTAATTTGTCGTTATTAAATGCCACTTTTATTTCTAAAAGATTGTCAGTGCAATACACAGTGGATTTGTTTGAAAGAACTCTAAGAATTAACATTCAGTTTTATGTTTATCAGCGTTTAAAGTTTATGTACACATTTGTACAAATCAGGTTCCAAGCTACATAGACTAATCCTTGAATTCACCAATACATTGTTAAATGTTTTGAGCTATTTTTGACGTTTTGAAAGTTTTATCTTAACATAATTTTTGTTCTCACTTGCAAAATCTATTTTGAAAGTTCATATAGCGTGTTTGTCTCAAAATTAATGCGTCAACCTCTTGACCTAATCAAATTTGTATGCTGAAGATATAATAATGAATCCAACAGGTAAGTCTGCAGCCGATATACTAACAATGCTCAAGGATGGGGATATTTCAGACTTCTGGATTTCTAGTGATGAAGATGACAATGATCAAGTAGTTGGGTGTGTCCAAACCAGAAGCATGAGGCGAGTTGGTGCTGATAAGGGGATGAAAACAGATGCTGTAGGTATAAATGAAAAGGTTGATGGCTTTGTTGCTGTTCAAGACTCTAATGAGGTGAGTGATGAAGTAATCCAACTGGATGATTTTTATGTTCCTGAAAATAGTGATATTACACAAAAGAAAGATATCAATGTTGGCAGAGGCCCTTTCTGTTTTTACTGAGATATGGAACTATACAAATAATGATTCTGATGACAATGAAATTCTTTCTCCTGTTGCTTATTTCCGAAAATACATACCCGAGGACCTATCTTCTGTGACGGCTGAGATGACCAACACTTACGCATTACAGTCGAACAAAACAAAATTCAAACCAACAAATGCGTGTGAAATATATACATTGATTGCATTACATATTGTTGTAGGAACACTCACGTTTCCTCGTCTGAGAATTTTTTGGGATACTACTTTGAAAATGAATATGTTTTTAGATAATATGGCCAGGGAACGATTTTTTGAACTTCGCACAAACTTACATTTGGTGAACAATTTAGAAAGACCTAATTATTGTTGTGATAAACTATATAAAGTTCGTCCAATATACAATGCAATTCGTGAAAGGTGTGCCCAACTACTAGTGGAAGAAGAAATTTGCGTTGATGAGCAGATAGTTCCATTTACTGGAAAATTGTATATCAAACAATATGTCAAGGGAAAGCCTTCACCATGGGGGATAGAAATATTCCTGCTGTACGGCAAAAGTGGGCAGGCCTACGATTTCCTAATCTACCAAGGTGCTTCAACAGAAATAGATAAGAATATCTACAATAAATTTGGTCGAAGTCCTGCTGTTGTCCTAAAATTGACAGATCGAATTAAAAGTGAGGGACACAAACTATTTTTTGACAACTAGTTCTCCTCATATCATTTGTTCCAAATTCTAAAAAGAAAAAGAATTTGTGCTGCGGGTACTGTGAGAGTTAATCGATTTTCGAACCCTCCACTATTTGGACAAAGAAGTTATGAAGAAGGAGAGGGGATTTTCTGATAAGTTTCGAGTGTTGATGGTGATATCTGTCTTGTAAAGTGGGATGATATCAAGACTGTTGTTCTTGGTTTGAATTTTATAGTCAAAGGGTCAACGGACATTGTTGGACGATGGCACAAAAAGGAAAATAAGTACATTCAGATTGAAAGACCTGAAATAGTGAAACGCTACAATCATGCAATGGGTGGTGTTGATCTATTCGATCAGCTTATGAGTTACTATCGTATATTTTTGAGATCCAGAAAATTGACCCTTAGGCTTATTTTTCATGCGGTAGACTTCGGAGTTGTTCAAGGATGGCTAGAGTACAGGAAAGATGCCGAAATCCAAGTTGTTGCCCCAAGAAAAACATCATGGATCTTTTACATTTTCGCATGTGGGTTTCTGATGATTTAATCATGTGGGGCAAGAAAATATCACAAAAAAAAGGGGGACGACCAAGCGATGGTTGGTGTGGTTCAACGGAGGCAAGGAAAAGTTATACCAGCTACTGAAATACAGTTAGACAATGTGAACCATCTTCCCATTCACGATCAAAAAGATGCCCAAAGTTGCGGTTAAATGCCAAATGCAAGGGACAATCCCGCATTATGTGTCAAAATAGCAAAGTAGGCCTACACCTTTGTCTCACCAAACAAAAAAAAGTTTTATGTTATTCCACACAAAATAAAGACTCTGGTGGGATTTAATTTTTTAATATGATATATATGTTACCGAAAAACTATTTTAAAAAATGAGTCAAAAGTTTAAGACTACTTGCATGTTTTAAAATAGTACTTTTAAATTTATTTATTTATAATAATCTTATAATTCTACTTGTAATTATGATGTTTAAAAATTGCTGTATATGATTTGACAACATTATTTTCTAGAGATGAATATATTTAAAAAAACTAATGGAAATTTTAGTTTGTGATATTTATATTTATAATTATGTCTGCCTCCATGTCTGTCTGTCTATCTTTCTGTCTGTCTTTCTGTCTGTCTGTCCTTGAACAAGGATCCTAAACGGTTTGATGGATTTTTTTCAAACCACATATTTAAATTTTGTATGGCAATATCTCAGGATTTTTAGATTTGATCCTATCCCTAAAATTATATGTAGTTTACTAATTACTTTATTTTTAATTTGGGTATTTAAAATAATTGCTCAAGCGACTAATTTCAAAATGGATATGCGTTAATTATTTACATAGTAAACAATTATCTATACATATATATGAGAGTCATCAGTTAACTATTATAAAATAAAAATAATTTTATAATAGATAACTGATGACTGATTTTTATTTGGTATCGGGAGAATATTTTACATAATACATGATAATGTGTCTTTATTTTTTAAATAAATTAATTTAAGGCTAGTTTACTTAAGACGAATTATAGAAAGTATGATTTTTTTTAATATGCCTTAAAGACCAAGTTAATATTGTTACCTGGGATAGTGTTTTGTGATAAGTAAGAATACGTTTTTATTTCTACAAATTAAAAATAATTTTATGGTAGTTTACAAATAACTTATTTTTTTAAATTTGAAAATGATTAAAAATATCTGATTAATTTAGTTTAAAATTGTATAAAAAGAGAGTATATTGTGATTAACAAGGTTATGTGTTTGTCTTTATGAGGAAAACTTACTTAAGTCTAGTTTACTGAAAACTTAATTTTTGAACATTTTCTTCAACATGAAAAAGTTTTGCGTGTGTGTCGTACCAATTATTTTATTTTGCCAATAATATATATTCATATATTAAATATTTTCAAGAAGCGGACTATGCAAATATTATGGGTACTTCCCAATTTGGACACAAAGATATACTTGGATTTTATGTTTGTTTTGCAAGATCTCATATAGGCCTTGTGTCACAAGAATTAACCACTAATGCATTTAAAATCGTATGGAATATTGTGAAGTTTAGTAGAATAGTCAGTAGAAGACTTTTTTGTTCAGATTCTAGGAGAAAAGCGCAAGTGATAGAAGTGCACACGTAAACTCCGCACAGAAAAAACCCCACAACCATAAATGCTCACATGAAAAATGCCCACATGGAAAAATGCCCACACGGAAAAATTCCCACACGGAAAAATGCCCACACGGAAAAAAGCCCACACGGAAAAATGCCCACACGGAAAAAAAAACCCACACGGAAAAAAGCCCACACGGAAAAATGCCCACACGGAAAAATGCCCACACGGAAAAAAGCCCACACGGAAAAAAGCCCACACGGAAAAATGCCCATACGGAAAAAAACCCACAAGGAAAAATGCCCACATGAAAATTGCTCACGGAAAAATGCTCACACTAAAAGTGCGCACACGGAAAAATGTCCATAGAGACAAATGCCCCATTCATTTTTACTTTCTCATCAAAAGAGAAAGTATTGTAATCGTGGAAAAATTTAAATCGAAATAAACAATTTAAACAAGAAAAAATACTGCATTTTACAATTCTGTCAGTCTCCTTGTCTGTCTGTCTATGTATGTGCTCAAACTTGATATTTAATTTTTACAAGTTTATACCTCCAGAGTTTTTTTTCATTTTCACTCTAGCCCTCAAATTAAGGGTGATAAGCGCGTGTTTTGAATTCCAATTTCGAAATTGGCTTAAACGATTTTGAATGAAGTTGATGTATAGACTATGTTTGACCTCCAAAATAAGTGAGATAACACCTTATATTTGGTTTTAGGGTAAAAATAAGTTGAAGGGCAATATACTAATGAGTAATTTTAGAAAATTCAACATATTTTGAAAGCAGCTCTAACGATTTTGTTTCAAATTGGTATCTGTGGTATATATGTCACTACAGAAATAAATGGTACAGAACTCTGCACAGACTTTCTTGCCCTAGTGTTTAAAAATGTAAATATTAACTCAAAATTTGTAATATAATATACACTAGCGAACCCGAGAACAAATTGTGCTATAATTACAAACTTTTTTACTCACGGTTGTAAATTTTATAATTTTATTTTTAAATAATTAACGTCTTCATTTGTACATTTGGATCATTAAAAAATATCTATATTGGGTCTCCAAGTGTCAACACTTTGTATTAAAATTTTGACTTATGGTTAAAAGATTAAACATTTTTTTAGGGGATGCACATCTTATGGTTATCGCATTGCTATTAAATTTCTCTTTTATAAATTTTAACCATTAAAATAGGTAATTATTGACTATTGAGTATAAAATGAGAGAGATAAATCATTGCTGTAACAGAGGTGGATCCAGAAGTTGTGTGCATCTCACCTTGTTGCACGAACATTGTTTAGGTTTACATTTATTTTATCATTTTTATTATTACTATTTCAATGATTAATAATAAACAAAGATCTTTAAAATAATTAATTTTTAAAAAACGTGCTTTAAACAAAATATTTGAATAATACCACACACAAAACGTGTTAGTTATAATGTTTAAACTTATTTTCCTTTTAATAATAACTAAATATGTTCTTATTATTTGTTTTTAATAATTTTCAATACTAATCGCAAATTTCTTGTTATACCCTTCATTAGAGGATTATTCTCAAGTTTAGCGTTACACTGAAATATTACTTAAAGATTTCCTCTCAAAGTTTGAAGTATTTTTATGTCAACTCGACTCGATCCCGATGGGAGCACCCACGTCCCTCCCACCCTCACGAAAATCCTGGATTCACCCCAGTTCTGTACAAACACTTACCCTAAGAGGTTAAAGGAAAAACAACATCAACTTCTGAAGTGAACTACTTATATGTAGTTACTCTGTGGCATTGGAGAATTATTGCGTTAAAACTTAAGTATCTCTTCACAACTAAAGCTCACAAAATTATATTGATATATTTGCCAATATCTAGGAAACTGTTGGTTTTATAAAAATATATTTCAAATTAAAGTTTTTTCTTTCAATAGTACTAAAATTGTACAGTGATAAGTTATTTAGTATCTCAAATAGTTGCGGAGATATAAAACATTTTTGCTTCTGTAAAGAACCCTAAAAGTCATGTTCATGGGAAAATGAAAAGATAAATTTTGTTTATAATCTTAATCAACGCCTAGGTGAGAACTTTAATCAAAATCGTTATAGCCGATTCTGAGAAATTGGAATTTTTCTCAATTAGAATTTATGCATCAGACCGGAATTCTTAAAGTCATTTTGATGAAAACTTGAGGCTATCCATTAAGTTTGTATTATCGATCAAAGTTTATAAATTAAATTTAATCAAAATCGTTAAAACCAATTGTGATAAAAATCTATTTTTTTTTCTCTTTCCGCCCTTAAGGAAACTACCCTTAATTTTAGGGTAGGGTATCCAATTCCAAAATTTCCTCGGGGTAATCCTATGTATGAAAACGTTAGATACCGAGTTTTAGCCCAATCGGTAAAATAGTTTAGGCTCTATCCCTAGTTACAGACAGACAGACGGATAGACGGCATTGAGAAAGCAACTTTTTCGGATTCGTAGGATCGTGAAACGTCGACATTCATCAAAATCTTGAGTTCTATTTTTTTTTTATAATCACAATACTTGCTCTGCCTGTAAGGTAGCGAGAAAGTAAAAATATTGATATTGGGTCACCAAGACTCAACATTTCGTAATAAAATGTCGACTTCCAGTTAAAAATGCTTAGAGTAATAATCTTTATTTCATGTAATAAGTATACTATTTATCAAGCTATACCAGCATGTATATCCAACTTAAATGTATAATGACCATTAAATATGACTTTATTTTGATATATTTTTGTATTTTATTTGAACCCTAAGCACTTGTTGTAAACAATGGTTATGTTGTTATACCGGGGATAGGATTTTGATGACCTAATATGTGTCAAAAAAGTATCCATAAAATGACACTAACAAAAATTCCAATAAATTACTTTAAATTAACAAAAAGACACCGGTGACCTGGTGGTCTAGGGGTAAGGTGTCGGACTTCTGTGCTGGCGGCCGGGGTTCAATCCTCGGTCCCGGCACAGATTTATCTGATTTCCAAACCCTTCCTTTACCTCTGACAAGACAACTTGTGAATGTGGGAAATGCCAGGCCTCCACCGTGGTTCGGATTCCACGTTAAACTGTAGGTCCTTCATTTCATCTCATCATCACACTACCATTACACATTAGCGTAAGTGCGTATAACCCGAACGGGTAGTAAGACGCGGTGCTAATAATAATAATAATAAACAAAAAGACACAAAAAGTTAATGCAAACACTATGAATGCACAAGAATAAATCAAACGCGCACTTTACAAGTGGAAACTAAGACGTTAGTAATGCAAAACTCCAATCAAACTTGCATTCCGTTAAAAATTAACCTTGATGTATTTTTTTTTTCGTGTGGGTATTTTTCCATGTGATCATTTTTCGTGTGAGCAATTTTTCGTGTGAGCATTTTTTGCACTAACATCTGAAATACCTAATTTTATGATTTATTTGCCAATAACCTTACCTAACCTAGCTTAACCTAGCCTAACTTAAACTAATCTAGTATAGCCTAACTTAACCTAGCCTAACCCAACCTAGCCTCAACCATAGAAACTGTCACTATTCAAGTGCGGATGGGTAATGTTAATATTATCTGGATAGACTTCTAAAAACATTATTCTATCACCTCTCACTCAACATTATCAACGTATTTTGGATAACGTCAACGTTATCTGGACTGGATAATATTGACTTTATCCGGGTTAGGACTTTACCCGTTATATATATGTATATGTGTGTGTGTGTGTGTGTGTATTTATATACTATATAAAATATATATATATTAATATGAATGAAACATATTTGATAAATTTTACTCATTGCGTGAGAAATTAATACGAATTGATTCAACAGTTTTATTAAAATAAGCTTTTAAAATGTCATCAATTTATCGTGTCAACCAAGAGATCCAGGAAACTAATTCCACCAATAAAAAATTATGTTGCAAAAGAGCGGGTAGTCGTTAGAAGAGTGACAAAAAGAATCGTCTAGAAAGTAAGACTAAAATTCTGGATGCCTGACAAATTTGGAATCATATTGATTTAACTCACTCCTTAATACAATCTGGTCAGCATGATCACCGCCAAAATTCCATACGCGTTCACAAAGTGATTACCACATTTATTTGTATTTGACGAAACATACCCAGATTGACAGCTGCGAGGGCATCAATAGTTCACTGCAGACTTTAAATGATCACAGAATAAACTCCTTCCATTAAACATCCTCAGGAAGGAGGATTCAAGTGAGAGAATCTTGCGTTGGAGTGGGCTGAGGAAATCAACTCCATCAGCATCCTCATAGCTGGCCATCTGTCAGGAAACGAGTCATACAGCCAGTCACGCACTGGTAATGCGTAATAAGAGGCGACATTTTTAGTCATGGCACAGTGATTGGTGAGAATTACCTGACATGTTATTGTTATACCACAATGAGATGATATTGGTGGACAACCAGAATGATTTATGCACCCTCCCCCTCCTTCCTTCACTGGCCAATCCTCGATTACGAATTCGGTGATTTCCTTATGGGACGAGTTCTTCTCTGACACCTTTAGAATAGGTTAGCCTATATGTACTGTTTTATTTAGCACCACGTCTTACTACCCGTTCGGGTTATACGCCTAAGTAATAATTACGCTAATGGGTTAGGAATTTTAAAGGTTTAATTTAGAGGAAGCGAACCCACATTTGCGTGCAGAAAAGTTCACCCGACCGAGATTCAAACCTCGATCTCCTCATCCTTGGCAGTCTGGCTCAACACGAAACTAGGTCTCTAGCTAACTACGCTACCGAGGCGGTTTATCTTATATATAATTTGATAGGCCCGCTTCCAGTAATGGAAATTACGAAGAAGTGACCGAACAGATTTTGACAAACGACCACTCATTTTAACGGTTAGGAGTCCAGGAATTGGGGAAAAATAGTAGTTATCCACAAAAACCCGATTTTCACAGAGAATTTTCAGTTTTTCATTCTTTGTTTAGTCACCACGGAAACCGTTATTTGCTGCATGGCTGTATATCTCTTTAAATAAAATATGTCTCTTTGGCTACAAAATAATAACTCAATCTTTATTTGTTGGTCCGAACAAATCACAATTTTCTCTTTGAATGAAATTTCTCTTTGGGTGCTGATCATAACACAACTAAATTGAGATGCCTAAATTGGGGAAACATTTATTTTTTATTGGAATGTTATCGTTAATTTTCATTTAAATCGACAATACTGAGCATAATTCGAAAATTAAAAGGTTAAGTTGTTAAGTTCGTGAGAATATTGTCTACGTATTGTTTCGCACATGATAAAATAATGTTTAAATATGTATATCATAAGCTCAAAAACGATAAAATATTCTTGAATAATGTTAAGAAATATCCATAATAACTACCTAAGTATGAGTTTTGGTATTCATATTTTTTAAATAAAGGGTTTTGATGTTAATTTTATTCAACTAATGGATTTTGAGGTTCATCTTAGCAAATAGTAACACAATACAAATGCACAAGTCAAGCTACATTTTCATTTTACCGCTTAAAGTTGAGGATATGATATTTAAATTAATGTTTTGTGTACCTCATATATCGTTTCAAATTTTTACAAATACTGTACAGTATAAGTTCTGTTATGTTTCCATGTTGATACTTAATTTTGAGGGAATGATATTTCAAAGTACAGTAATGTTTGAGTACCCCATCTATATTTTCGCATTCTCTCTATCAGACTCTCTCACACACTCTCACACTCTCTCTCTCCTCTCTCTCACACACACACATACACACACTCTATAAATCTCTCTCTAATATAATCGTTCCTCATTCTCTCTCACACACACTCTACCCTCACATACACTTTTTATCACATAATAAATCTCACATAATATTTATTATACTCTCTCTCTTAAGCTCTCTCAAAGGTTCTCCCTCTTGAACGCTCTCTCACTAAGGCTCTCTCTATCTCAAACTTTCTCTTTACCTCAAACTCTCTCTCTATCTATCTCACTCTCTCTATCTCTATCTCAACCTCACTCTCTCTATCTCTATCTCAACCTCACTCTCTCTATCTCTATCTCAACCTCACTCTCTCTATCTCTATCTCAACCTCACTCTCTCTATCTCTATCTCAACCTCACTCTCTCTATCTCTATCTCAACCTCACTCTCTCTATCTCAAACTCTCTATATCAAACTCACTCTGTTAATTTATCTCTCTAACTCTCTCTCAATCTAATTTTCTCTCTCTAAACTAATCTCTCCCTCTCTAACTTTCTCTCTCAAACTCTCTCTCACACGTCCTCACATTTTCTCTATCTTTCACACAATATCACTCCTAAAATTTTATACTCTATCTTTCTCTCTCTTCCTCGCACACACATACACACACACACATATATATACTCTCACTTTAATTCGCTCATACTCACTCGATCTCTCTCAATTGCTCATTCTCAGTTTCTTACACTCACTTTCTCATACTCATTTCCTCATACTCACACTCACTCAAACACTTACCCTCTCATTTTCACTTTCACATTTTATCACTCTCTCTATTATACTCGTATATCTTAATATATATTACTTGATAAGCCCGTTTCCAGTAATATAAATTAAGAGGAAGTGACTGAACAGATTTTGACAAACGGACACTCATTTAAAGATTAGGGAATCAGGATGCCAGTAAAAATGGTGGCCAAAAACTAAGACCCAATTTTCCTAGCGAATTTTCTGTCTTTTACTTCTGTGTGGACAGTGGTTCTTCTGTACAGTCATTCTTTGTTTACATCACCATAGAAACCATGATTTGTGTATAGCTGTATGTAGGTAAATAAAATATTTTTCTTTATTTAAAAATAATATCAGCTAAATCGTTACTTGTGTGGATTGGTGCAACGAATAATAGAGATCTGGGAGAGGGGTAATTTTAAAGTTTTCATTGGGGCGTGAAGGGGGAAAATATACGTTTTGATTCAAATTACACACCGAAAACTAAATATCTAAGTAAAGTTGATACCTTTACCGAATAAAACTTTTAACTAAAATGTGAGTGAGGGCTTATTCTATAGATCCTTTCCCAATAAAAAGTTTAAAATACGTTTTAGAGCAATAATCTGCAGTCATCGCTGCAACGACCCACTAGTATGTACTATAAATTAGGTAAAAGGGTCAATAATAAATGTGTCCGTTTAGTGAAAAGTTTGTAATGCCAATATTCGGGGTCGAACCTTTTAGTATTATGTAATATTTAACACTTAACATAAGGGTTAGGTAGGTAGAGGGTAGTTAGAAAGAATATACCCCCACTAGTGTGGAGTAGGAATGGTAGAGGACAGTGATAAATAATAGTACCTATTGTACTCAGACGATTGAACCCAACGGAGATTCGGACCGTGGCTTTCCCGTCACCAGAAATATATATTTTTTGTGAGTCTGAATAATTTAACAGATTTTATAGCAAAATATCCAAGCACTTGTCCCAGAGTCACTGATATTTGTCCATTTTTCTTTCTTTCTGTCTGTACAGGGGAATAATGTAAATGTTAGTTGATGGTTTACTTGCCTGACATTAGAAATGATCAAATATTGTTAAAAGGAAAGGGCCATCAAAAAAACTCCTTCGCCGACCGGGTTGCAGATCTTGACATAACAAAGGCTATTTTCTGTTTAAATATAAAGATTCTGGGACAGACTTGCTGAAACCTGAGAAAGAGCCCATGTGTTATAGCAGTCAGGGCGTAAGGAGGTGCTTGAAGCACTCTTGTTACAACACTCAAGGTGCAAGGAGGTGCTTGAAGCACTCTTGTTACAACACTCAAGGTGCAAGGAGGTGCTTGAAGCACTCTTGTTATTATAATCAGGTTGTAAGGAGGTGATTGAAGCACTCTTGTTACAATAATCAGGTTGTAAGGAGGTGCTTGAAGCACTCTTGTTACAATAATCAGTTGTAAGGAGGTGATTGAAGCACTCTTGTTACAATAATCAGTTGTAAGGAGGTGTTTGAAGCACTCTTGTTATAACAATCAAGGTGTAAGGAGGTGCTTGAAGCACTACACTCGCGTTTAGACAGTCAATCAATACAAATGTTATTTAGTCACTCCAGCAGGCATACCAATTTTGTTTTAGCATAACGACGTAAAGGCAAGAGTTTTTCTTCACAGTTAATCAAATTAGTATCCTAATAAATCAACTTAATATAATTGTAACTCTCATTTCATATTTATTCTAATTCTTGTGCAACCGTAACTAATTATATACGTTGTTAAGAGACGTATCTACCGAACATAACACAGTAGAGTATAGCGTCCAACAAGAAGTAAGACACCTATCGAGAACAGCCAGGGCATATATTGGATCCAGTCAGGATCTGAACCCGAGATGTCCTGTGAAATGCACTTACACCTGGAACCTTATAGAATGTGTATTTTATTACATTATCCATCCCAGCAAATGTATCTTAACACAATACCGAGAAACAGTCCTAACTACACCCTCTAACTGTACTGCACAGCCTGGTAGGCCTATTAGACTGTTAATGGGGAGTCGCCCATGCAGAGTTCCAGTAGTCCTGGTTGTTCAGATAATCAAAACTCATCTAACCATGATAATGAACTACAACCTTGAATTGAAGAGCTTCTCACATGAACGCTATAATTGAAAAACAAATCAACCACTAGATAAATCTATCTTATTTACCTACTTTGTAAAAAATGTCACCTACAACAATTAAATATATTTTTAAAATAATCCCATGGATGGTTAACATTTGAAATAAAATATTGGTAAAATTCCAGATAAGTTCCCCCCTAAAACAAATAAAAAACAGCATGACAAACAAATGAAAAGTTATCATTAATATTTCACATAACTTATTAGAAAATCACAGAAAACAAATTACAAATAAAGGGTGTAGAAATCCGCACGGACTTTCTCGCTCTATTGTTTGAAAATGGGGATATTTACTCAAAACTCGTAATATATGTGAAACGAAATAATATATACTAGCAAACCCGAGCACAAATTGCACTATACTTGCGCAACACATATTTTGACTCCCAGTTTTAAATTTTATTTTTAGAGAATAAGTCCTCATTTGTATATTTGGACCAATAAAGAAGATTGATATTGGGTCCACCAGGGTCAACACTTTATATTAAAATTTCAACTTCCAGTCAATATTTTTGAAATTTTCTAGGTGTTGCACATCTTCAGGTCATTGCATTGCTATTAAATTCCACATTTATAAATTTTGACCAATAAAAAAGGCAAATATTGACTAATGAGCCTAAAATGATAGAGATAGATCATTACTGTACAAACATTTTCCCTAAGAGGTCAAAGGAAAAATAACAAAAACTTTTTGAGAGACTTATTTACTCTAGGGCATTAAGAGAATTATTGCGTGGAGATAAGTATCTCTGTACAACTAAAGCTCACAAAATTGTATCAATGTTTTTGCTAATATCTCCAAAACTATTCGTTTTATAAAAGTATATTTCAAATAAAAGTTTTTTATTTTTAATAATACTATAAATTTGCAGTAATAAGTTATTTAGTATCTCAAATAGTTGCGGAGATATGGAAATTTCCGCTTCTGTAACGTACCCTAGAAGTTATTTTCAAGGGATAATATAAATAGTCATTTTGTTTATAACCTTAATCAACGCCTTGATACGAATTTTAATCAAAATTTCTAGGAGCCGATTTTGATAAAATTGCTTCTTTCTC
This sequence comes from Timema monikensis, assembly GCA_902151445.1. NCBI lineage: Eukaryota > Metazoa > Arthropoda > Insecta > Phasmatodea > Timematidae > Timema > Timema monikensis. Next base: position 48,596 of record CABFVZ010004366.1, read on the forward strand.
TTTTCGCCCTCAAGGAAACGACTCTTAATTTTAGGGTTAGATACTCAATTCCAGAAACCCCTCGGGGCAACCCTATGAAAACAGTAGATACCAAGTTTTAGCCCGATAGGTAAATAGGTTAGGCTCTACTCCTAGTTACAAAGAGACGGTATTGCAAATACTACTTTTTCGAATTTGGTTGGGAGAAAAAAAGGGTCCATGAAACTTTGACATTCATCAATTTCTCAAGTTCTACTTGCAGCATTGCTCCTATTTTGCAGTATAAGCGACGACTACAATTACAAAGAAATTGAAATTGAAAGGTAAAGACACACAAAACAAAAAGTTAAATAAAAGTTAAGAAATGAGTTTATTGGTATCAAAACAATAGACAATTATTACATTCACACACACTATAGCAGTCTATACTTTCCACTGTTTAATATTGGGCGTAAACAATCTAACAAAAACATTGTCACCAAATTACCGTGATAGATGTGTTAGGCACCTTAAATTGACTCTCAACCAAGACAACAATGGTTGGGTGGAAGATTGAAAAATGCGTGACTCCTTAAAGAAGAACATGCGAAATTTCTAGAACGAAAGTGAACTAAACAGTTAACTACAGTATCTCTAATAGGAAGGATTAAATTAAGTTATGATTAAGCAACAATAAAAAACACACTGCTGCCTTACGGCAGTAAGTCTCAAATATGATAAGCATGGTCAAATGATGACGCTGAACAACTTTTAAAATTATAAGTCCGTATTTAAGTAGCTATAGCGATAAATGCTAACTGAATCAGCTAGCGTTGGTTAACTCCAAAGTAGAGTAATACGACACGAAAGAAATGTTCCAAATGCTGGAACTATTAGTTTACAAATAGAGATATCAGGCAATCATAAAACTATGGCAGGCCTATTCCTGCTTAATATGATGGTATGATATAATTAATACTAAACAATAGTTTGGAGACAGACTACAACAATGGGAAAACTTCTATACATTAAATAGACAAGCGGCACCTCAAGGGAGACGGACAAATCTGAGCATAACAACACGTGGGCCACCTCTACCCCCGAGTTGATCACCGCACAGGGTGGAACAACAATCCCAAACTAAAGATTGATAACAGCCAAAGACCAAATTAACTCATTCAGTAATGCCATGGATTAACCTAACTTTCCCTTTTTTGCCAATCTAAAGGCATGATTGAAATGATCACATAGAACTGCCCCACAAATATTTAAGACTAGTCATATGGACATAGTTAAACATTAAACAAGTGTGGTCATAAGGACTACACTCTGTTTAAAATAAACAAAATCTAAAAAACTAGAAGCTATCTTGAGCTCTAGTTTGATCAGCTTCATTAAATGTTATCTAAAAGGCCTAGTTTCGCAGCACTATAGTTCATGTTCGGGCACATATGAGCACAAACGAAATAAAAACGAATGGTGAAAACATAATTTTGTTACATTGATATTTAAAAATGTGGCGGGCCAGCTTGAACTCAATTTTTCTACATGTTATGGTATGGGGAAGGCTCAACCTATCCCGCCACATTAAATGTTATATAGCATGCCTAATTTTAGAGCACAAATACTCATTTTTTGGAACATATGAGCACAAACGAAGCTTAGACGAATGGGGAAAACATAATTTTGCTATATTGATATTTAAGAATGTGGTGGGCCAGCTTGAACTCAATTTTTCTACACGTTATGGTATAGGGAAGACTCAAGTTAGCCCGCCACATTAAATATTTTCTAAATTGGCCAGTTTCACAGCACAAATGTTCATGTACAGGCACATATGAGCACAAATAGAGCACAAACGATTCGACAAAAAAAGGTTTTTTTCAGCAATGTGGCGGGCCAACTTGAGTTACGTGGCAAACAGACTAAATTTTCTCTTTCTCTCCTCTCCGTCGCTATCTACAAGAGATTTTGAAGGGTGGGTTTAGGCAGCAGTCCTTTCCTCCCTCCATTCCTAATAATAGCAAACGACCATGAAGTAAACCATAACAAAAATTCATTGTTCCCCGGCAACTTTCCTTTGGTTCTTTTTCAAACCCACTAACATAATTTGTTTTGAGTT